>QLTV01002419.1:2940365-2970715 GCA_003457575.1 Thermophis baileyi | reverse complement strand
ACAGAGGTGGGGGGGCTGAGTGAGCTGGGCCATTCCTTGATGGCCCATTGACAAAGGTGGGGTCAAGAGTGAGTCTGTTTCCTTTCTAAAAGCATGTTTCTCTAGGGATATTCTATATAATATTCTGCCTTTTTAATATTTCCTAGGATATTTCATTTTTCCAGGAGAGGGGTGGGTGCTAACTTCCTACACTCATTTTACCGACCTTGGAAGAATGGAAGGCTGAGTCAACCTTGAGCCTGGTGAGATTCGAACTGCCAAATTGCAGTCAGCTGGCAGTCAGCAGAAGTAGCCTGCAGTACTGCACTCTAACCACTGCGCCACCATGGCTCTTCTTAGTGTATACTTCTGTAGTTTGTAGGTTTTAAATTTAAATTGCCTCCAGAAGTTGTGAGTGCCCTATCACTGGAAGCTTTTAAGAAGAGACTGGATAGGCATTTATCAGAAATACTCTCTTGTGAGAGCAGTAGGTTAGACTAGATGACCTCAAGGTCATTTCCATCTCTGTTACTGTTGCAAGCAGAGAGTTCTGTAAATCCCTCCCCCATCTCCCTCTGGGTGCCTGGCTGGAGACTCTTAAGCTAATTAGTGGCAAGTGGGTTGTTTTTTTTTTAAAGCAACTGGAATCTGGAGAGTTCTGTAAATTACCACCCCACCCCCCTCTCGGCAGCTGTCTGAAGAAGCTTGAGCTGACCAACAGCAAATGGGTTTTTTTAAAAAGCAACTGCAAACGGAGAGCTCTGCGAGCCTGCTTGGAGGCAATTTAGTTCCTTAGCCGAAGGCTGCACCGGAAACAGCTGATAGGTGGCTGGTGGGAAAGTCTTTCAGTTCAGTTAACGATGGCAGCGATCAATTAATGAATCAGAAGAAATAGTCTTTGTTCATTTAACAATCCATTTGATTCAATTAATGAATTTGATTTTAAAAATTTGTAAAATTGAGTCTAATTCGTTTGACAAATTTTTTGACTTACGAATCTAATGGGCAGGCTCCATTAGTTTTGCACCTCGAGGACTACCTGTAGTGTTAACTGCTGCTATTAATACTAGTAAGGTACACTTTTTGTCATTCTGGAATTGGAAATCCTTTGGTCTATAGGGAGAATTGGAATCACTAGTCTCTCCTTAATATTCCTCATCAGGCTGGTTAGTGGCTCATGTTGTCCTTTCCAAGGAAATCAATTAAGTCATATTTGAAAATAGACAAAGTGGTTGGGTTTTTCTTTTTCTTTTAACAAAAATGTTCCATATACCCACAGCGACACATGGGTTTCCTCAAAAGCTACTTCTCTTCTAAAGGGCTTCCTGGCCTAAACTGGTGATCTATGGATAACTATGTAAATTTAACTTCCCCATTCTCCTCCAGTATCTAAGTCTCTATTATAGACGTACATTGTCCTCCTCTTCATAATTCTGAATCCAAATAAGCATTTATTAGCAGCACTGTATTACATAAGGGCAGGTTTGTAAGTAAGCTAGAGAACAACTGGATGGATGGGTATGAAAGCAAAAGATAGAAAAGGTGGTGTTATATTACTGGTCTCCTTATCCTCCAAATACCAACCTTCTCCTTGACCACATCTTTTATCCTTCCCAAATTATTCAGAATATTTCCCAAAACAGTTTTAAAGCATTAAGACTTTAAGCAGCAGCTCTAACCAGGAATACCTCCTTTTTGAAGTACTGAACAATCATTACTAAATAATTATGAGTATCTCTGAGTGTTCAAGAGGATCTGTGTACTGGTGAAAGCAATTTTAGTATGGTGGTTGCAAGGAGCAAGGGCCCTGATGGAGTTTTGAGAGTTGATTAATAGAAGAAGGATTAATAGAAGAAGGATTCTCATCCTTGTAACAGAGAATTGTGTGTCCAGCACTGTGGAATCTCTATAGCAGAGGTCTTCAAACTTGCAACTTTAAGACTTGTGGACTTCAACTCCCAGAATTCTCCAGCCAGCATAGCAGCTGACTCAGCTTCAGCACTTTTTGTATATCAAATCCCAATGAGCACTTTAACTTTCCCTTTCCTCCCCACCATGCAAAGGTACTTGACTAACTGTCAAGAACAGGAAGAAGATAAAGTGTAGAGACAAAGCACAGTATCTAAAATGCTCTCCCCGTGGACATAATGAATTTATACATACATGCCATAAACAAAGGCAAATATGTGTCCCAGGATAATGTTGCAAAATCCAATCTGGGTCAGTCACCGGGACCAGAGGTTTACTCTTCTGAGTGTCAGGGTTCCAACTCTGAGGCAGGTAGATTCCTCAAAGAATAGCTTTATTGGAAATACCATAACTCGGAGCTTTCAGACTCGTGCTGCAGCCCATCCTCAGGGAACTGGAGCCCAAAGCACATATTCCAACAGAGAGAAGTTCCCTGAGGGTGCGCTCCAGCACGAGTTTGAAAGCTCGGAAGAGTAAGCCTCTGGTCCCGGTGACTGATCCAGATTAGATCTTGCATACATGCCATATCTCAACTTACAAATACAAGTGAGGCATCAAGTGAGATAAAAAGCTTCAACAAAAAGAAACAAAAGGAAACAAGGAGAGTCATCATGACTTTCTAAATACTACAGGGAAGAGGGAAAGATGCTGGTGGGATGTGACAATCATGTCTGATGAGTTCATTTAAATGTAGAGAAACAATACTTAGACACTTAGAAATAGAAAGATCTGCTGCTTAAAAAGAGGAATCCAGTTTTTAATATTTTTATGTATTTATTTATTTATTTGTCAAACATGTACAAGATAGCAGGTATAGGTATAAACATAAACATAATCAAAGTGAATACAGATAGATGAGGACAATAGGACAGTAGGACAGGGACGGTAGGCACGCTGGTGCGCTTATGCACGCCCCTTACAGACCTCTTAGGAATGGGGTGAGGCCGACAGTAGACAGTCTAAGGTTAAAGTTTTTTGGGTTTGGGGAAGAAACCACAGAGTCAGGTAGTGAATTCCAGGCATTGATCACTCTGTTGCTGAAGTCGTATTTTCTGCAGTCGAGTTTGGAGCGGTTTACATTAAGTTTGTATCTATTGTGTGCTCGTGTATTGTTGTGGTTGAAACTGAAGTAGTCATTGACAGGTAGGACATTGTGGCAGATAATTTTATGAACTACATTTAGATCGGTTCTAAGGCGACGTAGTTCTAAGTTGTCTAAGCCCAAAATTTCAAGTCTGGTGGAATAAGGTATTCTGTTGCGAGTGGAGGAGTGGAGGACTCTTCTCGTGAAATATTTTTGGACTCTCTCAATTGTATTAATGTCCGATATGGAGTGCGGGTTCCAGACAGGAGAGCTGTATTCGAGAATTGGTCTAGCGAACATTTTGTATGCTCTAGTTAGCAGTGTAATGTTGCCAGAGAAGAAGCTACGCAGGATTAAGTTGACTACTCTTAGTGCCTTTTTGACAATGTTGTTACAGTGGGCTTTGGCACTTAGATCATTAGATATGAGTACTCCAAGATCCTTGACAGAATGAGGGTCGTCTACAAGGTCGTGTCCTCCAAGCTTGTATTTTGTGTTCTGATTCTTTTTGCCAAAGTGTAAGACAGAGCATTTGTTGATTGTTTATTGCTTTCACTTTTCAGTGACGATGAGCTGTGTCAGATCTTCCTTCGACAGAATGCCTGGGAAATGTTTAAGAAAGATCTATTGAAACTTGTGATGGAGCCCAAACTCATGAAGATGGTACATCCTCCACATCCATGCCCTACAGCTGAAGTCTATGATTCCTGGAGTTTGAATCAAGACGGAATCTTGGATCTTTCTTCTTTGTGTTACAGAATACCACATCCGCCACCTAAACTCAAATACGTTCCTATTCAATTAACCCAAACAAGAGAAAGTCTACCAGTTATTCTACCAAAGCTGATTCATGGCATCTCAGTTGTGCGTCCCAATTTGGATGGCGCATTTTAATAGCATCAGGGTTTGGATGCATACGTCAGCCACATAGGCACAGTTCTAAAAGACTGAAGATCTTATGTGTTTATGGCTATTTGTACATAAATATGCATTTAATTGTCAAAGACTACATTTCTTTTTATAATTGATTGATACAATGATTTGTGAATCTGGTCCATTTCATTTTTTTCTGATATTGCAGGGAGACAAATTTCTTTTATAAGGTAGGTTTCCCCATGCATATATATATGCATCAGTAATTCATGTTGTGTGTTTAGTGCTGAAATGCTTACGGTACATACTATATTTAATTTTTCTTTCTTTCTTTATTGAATGTTTATGCCAGCTATCTCTGGTATAAGGTAACTCTGGGTGGCTTAATGCACAAAAAAGCTACAGGATATCTAGCTTTCCCTGTATAGGCTGATCTCCTGAATCTCACCATTCTTGAAATATCCTGCAAATTTCATATTAACATGACATGCATGGTTGAATAAGCATGACCTACTGTTTCAACATGAGACTGAAAAGGAAACATATACTCCAACATTTTAAGACCAAAAGCTTTATAATCAAATAGCAATATAAACTGCACTGGTTATAATTTAAAGTGATTCAGAGTCTTTGGAAAGCCAATAGACCAGAAATGGAGATGTGGCTTTCCAGATCTCTTTAAGCTTCCATTTCTACAGTGCTACACATGATGGATGCTACAATGTGGACTAAGAGTATTGTGCTTTTAAGGAGAGTTGATAGCCAGCAGATGCCCATTAGACAGCTACTTCTAGTTAGTCTGATTCACTTATATATTTCAAGGTGCTTTCTGAGGTACTTTCAATCACTTTACATATACTGGTTGCTGTGTGTGCTTGGCTCCCTTCCTATGACTAAAAGGACTTGCTTGTCATCCGAAGTGTCTGGGGACCTCAGATCTAAGGTAGAGCCTTGGGATGGTGCTGGGCTAATGAAAGCTACTCTGTGTCAAAAGTGAGGGTACTCTAAATGGCCTCTCTTCCAATCTCCGATGTCCTGCTCACAGCAGAAAACTGCAAATAATTGGCAAAAGTGGCTCCAGCGCTTCAATTCAATCTGATTGTTTGCAGGTCCTAGCAAAAAGAAAATAAACTTCGGGGCTTTTTGCAATTTGTTTGCAAAAAGGCAGAGGTGATTTATAATCTGTTCCTGTTTACAAAGGCGGATAAACAAACAATAATAGACACCTTTCCTGCGTATTTTCACCCTAGGAGGACATAATTTTTGAAACGCATTTTTTAAATATCAGGATTCAAGGAGTAAAGGAGATTATGTTGATTGTATGCCAAAAAGACTGTCTCAAACATGTGAATTGGGAGAACTGCCTATGTTGTTTATAAAGGACAGGATTGTGAGCAGTGTATATTAAACCATCCAGAAAGAGAAATTGTTCATATAGCATGACTTGACCCTGGATAAAGCAGTAAATATAGTCAGAATAGAAGAATCCTTGATATCTCAAATCCAAATTTTGAAAGCCTCTTGTAGAGATACATATATTGTTTAAGTTAGCTCAACTTTGGAACAGACATCTTACAAGAAGCCCTCTAGGCTGTAGAAATCTACAAATGTTCTGGCTAAAGTCAACAATAATGTCAACAATGGTAAGAAATATTCTAGGCATTTGTTGGATAAAGTCTCTTGCCTTTGTTTGGAGTGGACTGTGGCTAGGCAGTTCCAGTTGAAATGACCGAGTCACATCCTAGCTTGGTTATCTGGGAGGAGTTTGAGCTGGTCATTTTTGAACAAGTGGACAGAGGCTCTACTGCTGTGAGTTCTGCCACCTGGAGTTTGGACTAATGCCTTTCTGCAAGCCTTGAAAGAGGTGGTGGTTCACCCTCTCCTCAGAAGGCCATCCTTGGACCCTTTGGTTTTAGATAACTTTTGTCCAATCTCCAACCTTCCCTTTTTAAGAAAGGTTGCAGAGAAGGAGGTGGGCTCCCACTATAAAGGACCTTGGATGAGGTTGTTTATCTGGATTCTTTTCAGTTAGGATTCAGGCTGAGCTATAATACAGATACTGCATTGGTTGCACTTGTGGATGACCTTTGGAGGACTTGAGATAGGGGTGGCGTATCCATCCTGGCACCTGTGGATCTCCCAGCAGCTTTTGATACCATTGACCTGGTAGTTTGCTGACCAGCTCTGAGGAGTGTGAGACACTGTTTTGCTGTGGTTCTCCCCCTTTTTTTCCTGATTGATATTGATCAGTGCTACTAGTGGGGAAGAAGAGATCCAGCCTTAGGCCCCTTTGTGTTGCTGCCTCAGGACTCAGGTCTCTCTTCCCTTCTATATAATAGCTATTTGAAGGTACTGGGAGAGGTCATCCATTGGTATTGTACTTGGTGTCATCAGTGTTGGAAGGAAAATCCATCTGGTTCAGTTCCAAGCTGGGAGAAACACGCTGGAAACAACATAGAGACTGATTGGAAAGAAGGTCCATTTATTGATGAACAGAACCACCAGGGTTTGTAGTTCTGGTGCAGCTGACAAAATGGAGTTGAGAGTGGGTGGGTTTTTATACCTTTGGGCTTTGTACTTGAGCTTCCTGTTCCTGTGCAAGAACATGTCCTTTAATGTTCTATTGGCTGTTATCAGATTCCTATGGGGTCATGGCTGGCTCTATAGGCAAAACGGGAAATGCAAATTCTAGGTGCTTGTCTGAGCTAATCCTCTCAACCTTTTTGGCTTGCCTAATTGCTTATTTGGAGTTTCCTGTCTGACCCAGTTTTTCTGAACGGATTACCAAATCTGCATTTCTAAAAGCTGGCCGCCTCAGTTTCTGCTTGGGGCAGGAAAACTAGGGCTGGTTTCTGCCTCCCTTAAGATTTTTTTCCATGTCTCCTTTAGGGGAAATATTCTATCCTGCCATTTTAATATTCCCAAAAATATTTCATTCTTGGGGGGGGGAGGGCTTCCCACAATTGTATGGTATGCAGTTGGGGAGGGGGTCTATATGAACTCACAGCTCCTGCTGGAAAATAGCAGTCACGGCCAGAGGGCCTTTTGCACAAATCCATCTTGTGTGCCAAGTGCATCCGTGACAAAGCAATAAAAAAATATCAAATAATAATTACATTACACATAGTTTATATTGTTTTCCAAGTAAAAGTTTTTAGAAACTACAGATAGTTTTAGAAGTAATAAAAGCTAGTTAGCTATTACGTATTGTCACACTGAGCCACAAAGAACTACCTTGTGTTGGTACCTTATATTGCAAAGCGCAATAAATGGTAACTGAAAATAGAAGAAAGACATATTCTTGAGTTTTTCCCCATGTTAACAGTTTTTTGTAACATAACGTAAGATGAGAAGTGTAGCGACTCCTCCTATAAGTAGAGACGACTCCTATAAAGTGGTTATGGTAGTTCAGGATCCTCACCCTAACTCTGAAAGGTATAGTATATTGCATAGGTTTGTCATTGTTTTGGATTTGAATTCAAATTTGACTAATATAAGCAGAGGTGCAGTATCATTAATTTTTATGGGATTCATTTAAGGTTAAGGCGACAGCGTTGCTTGGAAAAGCAATTAAAACATCTCAATGTATTTACTTTGATTAAAAATTATCTGGAGGTATAAAACAATAAGGTGGCCAAGTCTGCAAGGCATTCCTTAATTATTTGGTACAGTATAGTGCAAAGAGGAGAGCTTACTAGTATTTAAGTAGGATCTCTCCGTTCTGCATAAGTAAAGATAATCCTTGAATAATGTGTAAAATAATAATGGGGGGATACTAAATAATAAAACAAGCACCTGTAATTACTGTATCTATGTATGTCTAGCCAACTGTCCCACTACACAAAATACTTATTGAAAAAACAATGTTTTCTTGCTTTGTAGCTGATCAGCTGTAGGACGCCACTTCAGCCAGAAGGTTCACTCCCAGCTATGCCACTCAGCGCTGAATAATAGCAATAGCAATAGCACTTAGACTTATATACCGCTTTACAGTGCTTTACAGCCCTCTCTAAGCAGTTCACAGAGTCAGCATATTGCCCCCAACAATCTGGGTCCTCATTTTACCCACCTCAGAAGGATGGAAGGCTGAGTCAACCTTGAGCCGGTGAGATTTGAACCGCCGAACTGCAGCTAGCAGTCAGCTGAAGTAGCCTGCAGTGCTGCACTCTAATCACTGCGCCACCTCGGCTCTAAACTAAGCAAATGTGAATAGGGCGGCGTCCGTTATGCGCTGCTCCTCCTTGCTCCTCCTTCCGTGCTCATTTAGATCCTAAGATCTAAGACATTCGAATAGTTGTCCATTTCCTCTCGTTTTCCATTCTGGGAAAATAGGAAGGCTACAACACGAATGCCCCTGCAGCAAGAAAAAGTTCCTGCGAACTCAGAAGCGCTGGGGTGGGGGAAGTGGGGAAACACAAATGCCAGGAAGGAAGATGGCTACCGGCGCTTCCGATGACACTATCTTCCTGCGCCTGCAAAGGGAGTGGGCGGGTGTGGTGAGAAAAGCGGGCGGGGCAGTCAAGGAAGCGCTGGAATGTGGGCGGGGCGGCGAAGCGGGCGATGTGGCTTCCTATTTGCCAGCAGCCGCAGCAGTCGACTCCTCCGTCGGGGCTGAATCGGACCGTGGCAGGCGAAGCCCCTCTCCGGGGAGTCTCCTCCCGAGGTCCCCGGTAAGTTACTTCGGGGGCTCGCCGAAGAGGCTGTCCGGAGTGATGGGGACCGGGAGGCAAGACACGGAAATGGGTCCCGGAGGCGGGGAGGGTCGAGGAACCAGGAAGGAGGGAATCTCGCTCTTGATGCTGCACCGCAGGGTTGTCGGTGGGGCTCGCCTGGGCGGGGAGGAGCCGAGGGCTCGGAGCGAGAAGGGAGAAACGAAGGAGAGGAAAATCATCGCCGAGCCCGGAGTAAAACTTGCCAGAGCAAATGAAAAAAGCGGTGGCGAGGGTGGGTTGGGTCGAGAGGAGGCATTTTTAGTAAAGGGGGGGGGGGGAATCCGGAGGGTAAACATTGGAAACCGGAACGCTACATTGGCTTTCCGATTACTTACTTTTGGAAGAGTGTAAGGAATTACACTTGTGTCTACAGCAGGAGGGTATCCTGTTTTCAATCACTTGACCATCTCATTTTGTTCATCAATGTTTGAAGCTTGAAGGGGAGACCCTTTCTTTGAAGTTTAGTATTCAGCATTAAAAGGAAAGCATTAGACACACGGTGTGGAAGTACTGAGCCTTCTGTGGGGAAAAAAGATTGTTGCAAGGTGTCTTTGATTTGCATCTTTCCTTAAAGAAATAAAGCAAGTCAACACTCATATAATTTAATTAGGATAGCAGTTTGAGTGATTGAAATTGGGCTTATGTTTCCAAATGCAGGATTTTTGTTTTATTGACAGTCTTTTTTTTTTTTGGCAGGTGTCCCATCATGTTGTTTGCCTTATTGGAGAATTAAAAAGACATCTTCTGTTATTGCTAACAACTACTAAGTATCCCAGGATATCACAATTGGAAAGATGCTGAAGACCTAAAATTAAATGGGATTATACTGACATTTAATCAAGCCACAAGAACATTCCTTGTAGTCTCTTGGAGTCATGGTTCTTATAGAGTTGAAGAATTTTCCTTTATTTTTTTGCATATTCTATATCCATCAACAAGCTTAATTTTATTTGGAAGAGGACAGATTTTCCAAAGTGCCATTAATGAAAAGGAAAGAGCAAATTGTCACACTTTATTTTTTAAACTGTGCAGTGGCATCAGAGACTAATTCTGTTCCTCTTTGGTTAAGTTCATGAACTGAAGCCAATAGTTTAAACTGAAACGGAGAATGTTTGGATCCTGATTAGAGGATACTTCCCAACCAAATAAGAGGGAGTGTACGATGGCATCCAGGGAGAGGCTTTATGAACTTTGGATGCTCTACTGTAATAAGGTAACTTTTTTTAAAAAAAAGTTGTACGTTAGTTAACAGTTGTTTTCTAGATGCTGAATCGCTAAGGCTACAATAGAGATGCTGCATAATATAGTGATAAAATATTTTTCAGAGTGTATTTTCCAGTATCATGAATTAGCCACCAATAATTAAGTTCTATTGCACAGATTATAATGGTTTCTGTTCATTCAGGTTGTAAAGTGTGAATGTAATAAATATGCAGGCCATAGTACCATGCTTGCCATAGGCCTTGTATTAGCAATTTCTTGTAGATGCATTGGCAAACTTAGCCTTGTTTTTGCACAAATAATTCTTAGGCTTGTGTAAATTTGATGGGTGATGTTGAAAAAGATTTAAACTGAAGAAATAGCTGCCTACTAACAAAATGATATATGAACATCAACATAATTTTATGCACCATCATATCTTTCTAGAAATTATCCTTAGTTTTGTTATGTAGTACATTTCTTGTATCTTCCTTGACTTTAGTTTTGTAACCATTGCGATTTCTTCAACAGCTTTATTGTACAGAACACATGACATTTGTGTGCTCATTATTATTATGTAGCAAAAAGAAAGCTGCAGAAATGCTGCTCTGAGCAAAGATTTATTGTTGAATTTTTAGTTTTTGGTGCCTAAGCTGGCAAGCTTTTCAAATATAAATACCCTGTTGTTTGACAAAGCTTATGAGCAGGTACTTAATAACATAATGTTAAAAAAAAAGTCTGATACTGAACTAGAGTTTAAAGCAGGGGTAATTTCTAACTTTTTCCCCCTAAGAATTGTAATCAGTTCTGTTTTCCTGTGGTGCATTATTTTTACATATAAATATTTCCTGATAATAACTTATTGGCTATCAAATAGGAAAGTTTAATTAAATACATATTTTTATCCTTTCTTAAGATAGCTGTTTTATGGAAAAAGTATCTGAAAAAGTTTATCTGGGATCTAAACATGGTAACAGTGAGATTATCTGCTCTGTGATGGGAGAAGAATAGCCCATTGCAGAAGACAACCTGAGGGATTCCTAAATTTCATAGCTAAAACTCAGGATCGAAAACTCTTCATGATCAATGCTCAGAATCACCTGAACTGCAAGATGGGTGGCAAGTAAATTTGATAAATAAACAAGGTGGTAATTCCGGTGACAAAAAGCATCCAGTTTTTTCCAGGAATTGCTTCTTTTGAGATGCACCAAAATATTGTGTGGTTCATCCTATCTGCTTTTACAAAGCTAGTTACAATGATTATGTGTGTGGTATATAGATCCAAGAGAATGACAATGAACTGTAGCCTTTTAATGCAAGAATGGACTTACTGTATCTTTGTATCTTTGTAGGTTGCAATATGTTCTAAGAACATTTTAAGATACAAGAAAGCCAATTACTCTCTATCTACTATTACTGACTTCACATATTGATGTGGTTATTTGATTTGAAGCAATGTGTACATTTGCTCATTGTAGCTTATAGGCTTGGTTTAAGGTTTAGTATATCTAATTCAACTTTCATGGTTTATTCAGTTAATGATAGCTTTGCAACGATGCATGAAATTCTTTGGTTCCTTTTCCACTTAGTATTGGCATCTCCCTATATGATTATTAATAGAATTTTAATTTCAAATAATAGTTAAATTCATAATTATTGCTGATAAGTATTGCTAAATCAGCCTCTGAATTTTCTTATTGGAGTGGTCTCTTGTTTTGGATCTACAAGTTTTATTGGATCTCAAATATTAGTTGAGTTTCACACTTTCTAACAATGCAAGGAATGATGTGAGAATAGTTGCTTGAGGAAGGCTAAGTAAGTACAAAGCTGATATTGAGGATAGGTTTATGGCATTAGAGAAACAATTGTATGAGTTTTTGTCATAAATAGTAGAAATACATCTGTTTCTACCATAATATCAAAACCTAATATAAAATGCTTTCAAATCACATGACTATCTTCCCCATCATGATAAACCAGCATTCTGAAGAATTCAGGCTTGCATGAATTTCTGTTGCCAGCAGGTATTGATTGAACAATCCAGAGCTCTTTCTGTTGGTTATTTACTGTGATATGTAAACTAAGATCCTGGCTTGTCTCTCAGATAAGCTAGGAATTGGAAGCCAAGAACAAATCTTGAATTTCTTTCTCTCAGCCAGTAACATGTTGAAATCCGTCTCCACATTTTTTCAACTTAAATTATTAGAACTTTGACCAGACTGCATTTTGGATTTCTGTAGAAAATTTGAATATATTTCCTCTTTTTATATCAGATTGGTAATTTGACATATTACATGAAGAATTTGTTCCTTTTTAAGACGTTTCTTTAAATATCTTCCTATAATATCTTCCTGTTAAAAAGTAGATGAAGAAAAAAATTAGTCAAGAAAATACCCTGCAGAAAAGACAGGAGGGGAAAAAAATTATTTTAAAGGTTGGCAGAAGTTCCTCTAGCCCAGTATATTTTCCTATCGGCAACTTCAAAAGTCTTCTAATTCTTCAATTCAGTCATTGTTGTGCCAAAAAAACAGTAATGAGAACATACTTTCTCTCACTTCAGTATGTTTTTGGGTGATGCTATGAAAATAATATAAATCACTTATTGGGAAAAGGGTATGGAATCACTATTTGTTGCTGATAACAATTAAAATTCTTTTGACTAATGATTGAGAAAATACTTGACTAGTTACGGATTTATAAACACAAGCCATTGATTGGTCTATATTGTAATTATCAGTTTAAAGATCATGAAAAATTCTAGTTCCTCATAGTCATTTTCATTTATTGAATATCCACCAAATTGAGTGGTCCCTGTCCTGTGTCACTACACATTTATTAGCTGAAGCATCAATGGGACAGAGTCACCTTTTCATTCCCTCTCAGAATTTTACTCCACTCTTCGTGTGCATTTCAAGACTTGGATCCATGATTATGGAATTGTTTCCCCACCTCCAGCTCTCTATACCTTTGGATACATTTAAGAAAGCGTTGAAAACTTGCTTATTAAATAAAGCCGGCTGATTGATGGAAGTGGTTGTGAGCAGATCCTGAGAATGGCAATGAGAAAAGTTAAGTGACAGGACTGTTTTGTTGTAAATCTGATTAGTAAATATAGACTTCAAGGATAAAATGCTTTCAAATCATATGACGATCTTCCCCATCATGATAAACAGCATGATAAACCACTTTACGATTATATAGTTCTACAAACGTTCTTTTTTACTCTACCTATAAATATATAACAGTGTTTGTTGATTTCATTTCTTTTATGTAATTTTAACGTTTGTTAATTTTTATTTGTAAAATTTAGTGTTGGCCTTGAAACCAGGATGTTTGTGTTTGGGTGTAAATCAAATCTCAGGTTCTTGTTTTGTACCCAAGTACACCGATAGGATGTTTGCTTTCTATTGTTGAGAGCCTCATTTAGTTCTCCATGTGAGCTAGTGAAGTGATTGGATTTTTATGTATTTGGAAAAACCATATGACAGCTGTGTCATAATTTTAGAAAGCAGATTTTTGGGGCGGGGGGGGGAAATGGTTTAATGAAATCTATACTAGGTAAAGGGTTGTTTTTCAGATAATGTTTAAAAGACTAATATATTACAACGTATTAAAATATTTTTAGAATTTAAAATTTCAAAACACTTTCCTTGAAAGTATTTAAAGAATACTTTAAATAAATAGATCTCTCTCCTTATAAACTATTGAATCAGCAACTTTAATGTCCTGAAACGTTCCCAGAGTAATTTAAAAGCCTTTGTAGGCATAGGTCAATAGACAGCTGTTGTGCTACAAATACTTTTGTCAGTGAAATTGTGGTTGGAGCTTTGGAATGGAAGCAAATGAGGTTCTTTGGCAAAGAAATTACTAGATATAATTCATCCTAATTGCATTTTAGGTCAGTATATCTGGCAGAGAAGGGAGAGAACATTTCTTTGGGAAAGACTTATGGGTGCTGCCGAATGCCACGTGCGTAGAGCCATTGGCACAATCTGCTGCACATCATAAAACATTTTTACCAAAAATTTCATAAACCGATCTCTGCTCTAACTGCATTTTAATTTTTTTTGCAGTATTTAGTGTCATTTCTTTCTGCTGTATCTAATCCTTTTGCAAGGACGGGATGGGGAGAGGGAAATGAGTTATATTTTAATCTGAAATCAAAACTACGTAGTCTAGTCATTGGGAATTACTCTGAAACTTACGATGGATTTGAAGCCTTAACTGTTGTGGAAAGTGGAGCGTATTATTGTTTATTTTGATTCCAGTATTGACCTTGTCACAACCATATGCCAAATTTCTATAATTGATCATCCATTCATCCTTATAATTCTACTAAAATGAAATATTTGCTTCTCACAATAGTCAGAAGAGCTATTCACTTTTCAGTACTTCGGAATTATTCTTATTGTAAAGCTAGCTCTAGTGATGGCAATTACTTGACAATTTGGCTTGATTTCCTAGGGCTGGGCGATGTAAATGTTTTTTCATTGATTGATAAGCTGAATGTATCTGTCTTTGTTTTATGAAACTTGTTATGAAAATCTAGAAAGATATTTTCCTCTGTATAGATTACTGTTTAGTGGAAACCTATTATTTTGAAGTTTGAATGATTTTTTTTCTCATATTTTGGGTATCCTCTTACTCAGAAAAAAAAGAGTTTTATATTTGAACATCAGGATTGTAGATTATAAATAAAATATTTTAAAAATGGTAAACATTCTACTTAGAATCATGTACTGTATATACTTCTGAATTAATTAATACTATTATACGACTCCCTTAAATATATTACAGTATTATTAAAAGCCAAGAAATTTGGATGAAACCAAAATTGTGGTTGTTTGTCATAACAAACAATGGTTACAAAAAAAATCAGGATTGAACTAAGTGGGGAGTACCCAACAGATGAAGAATTCTTAATTACTAAAGTATTATTTGGCATTCTGTCTGCACAAATATATAGGAATATGATCAGATAGGTTAAGTGTTTTCACATTTTTGTCTTACTTATACAATCCATAGCTTTTATTATCTATAACAAGGGACAGTAAGGGACAGTCCATGTGTTACACACAGTCAGAAAGCTGATTTTTCAACAAATGTGATAAACTGAGAGCCATCTGTTGCTTGATTAGTTCTTCTTAAAATGATGTCTAAAAGGGGGATTCTACCATTGTCTGCCTGGAGAAAGCTGGAACTCAAAACTAAAAAATAATTATTATTATTTTTTTCTTCTTTGCAATATTCCATGTTTGCACATTAGGCTAAGTTTTGAATTCTGATAGGTGTTTTCACAAAATCATTCTGCTTGCTTAGTTTATGAATAGTTTTTTCTTGTTTTACAGTACTATATAGGTAACTATATCTGCTTCTGGTTTATCTTTTCCAAGGCATATTGCTAGATTAATGAATTATAACTGGGATGCAGAGCTCTCATTTTAATCGGGTTGAGGTCTCGGGCATTGTGACACTAACTTGACTCAGACACTGTGTATGATTAGTAATCATAGTTTGCTCAGTGCAATAGCTGGGCTCACGCAATATGCTTAATCAAAATCACACAAATGACATTAAGTGTTAGCATGGGAGGCCAGTTACCTAAAAAAGTGATGAGTGAAGAGCACTAAACCTTCTCTGCCTGATTTTTAAAAAAAAATAATTTCTCTTTTCATTTATTCTTTTTCATATATGCTTAATCATATACTGTATGTCTTATGGGCATGAGGTATAAATATGGCCTCAAGTGGCCAGATAAGAATTGCATGAAACCAAGATTCAGCATCGTTCCAATAAACATTACTATATCAAACACCAAATAGATCAAATGTTTTATAAGAGCAGTATCGTGTGATTATATATATGGAGAGATCAATCTATAGACAGCTTTATCTCCATTATAGGGGGATTCATAGATGACCTACAGTTAGTTTCACTCTCACTTTGTTGTCCATGACTGGCAGTGAGCAGATTCTGATTGACAGCAAAATCAGTGAGCACTTTGGACAGCCCCTATATGCCCTATATTACGACCAACCAACATAGCGCACACACAAAAAAATTAAAATTTCTAAAATCTTTCAATCAGCTAGGTGGCATGAGTGGGATGGCATTTGATTGATTTGGTCAGATGGCACTGATATCTCCCTATGGCAGGGTTCGGCAACCTTAAACACTCAAAGAGCCACTTAGACCCGTTTCCCACAAAAAAAAAAGACCGGGAGCCACAAAACCTGGGTGGGCGTGGCCAACTCGATGTCACTCACTCCCACCCAGTCACATGACCCCCCTAGCCACGCCTACCTAGACACAAAACCATTCTCTCCATCTCCCCCTCCTCTTTCTGTATCTGTGTCTCTCTCCCCCCCATGTCTCTCTCCCTCTATATCTCTCTCCCTCTCTTCCCCTCTCTCACCCCTCTCTATGTATCACTCTGTATGTGTGTGTCTATGTCTTTCTCTCTGTCTACCCCTCTCTCTGTATGTGTGTGTGTGTGTGTGTGTGTGTCCCGCCTCCCTTCTCTCTCTGTATGTGTGTGTGTGTGTGTGTGTGTGTGTGTGTGTCTCCCCCCTCCCTTTGGGATACCGTCCTCCCCCCCCTCCTCTCGTGACCTCCTGGTCGGCTGTGGCTGAGCCGGGAGCGTGGGCACGCGCAGCAAACGAGCGCCAAAGCGCAGCAAAGTGCAGTGCTTTAGTGAAGGGGTTAAACGCAGAGAGCTTTGCGCCTAGAGAGGAGGCAGGAAAGGGGACTGGGAATCCAGCTTCTCTCCCACTCCTCTTCCCGGTCTCCTGATGTCTGTTAAGCCAGGGCTGAGGAGATCCCTTTGCGGGGAAAGGTGCTCAAGGCGCTGCACTTAACAGGACGCAGCTTCTCTCCTGCACTAATGCTCCGGCCATCGCCTTGCCGTGTCATCCCCCACCCCCAGCAGCTCTTCGGCTGAGCGCGGAGGGCACGAACTCCAGCCCGAAGCAGCAGAAAGTGAAGGCTGCCTTACGTGCAGCGAAGGCAGGTACAGGGGCGCTTCGCTCCTGTACTCTCCGGCGACCCTCCTCCTCTCTTGGTGCCCTGGCCGGCTGTGGCTGAGCCGGGAGCGTGTGCACACGCGGGGAGACCCTCCTTAAGCGAGCCGCTGCCCTCCCCGCACACGCCTTTCCTGAGCTTTGGCGCTTGCTTGAGGATCTCCGCACGCGTGCGCACGCTCCTGGCTCAGCCACAGCCGGCCAGGGCATCAAGAGAGGAGGAGGAGGGTAGCCGGAGAGTGCAGGAGCGAAGCGGCCTTGTACTTGCCTTCGCTGCACGTAAGGCAGCCTTTGCTTCATGCTGCTTCGGGGTGGAGTTTGCGCCCTCCGCGCTCGGCCGAAGAGCTGCTGGGGGTGGGGGATGACATGGCAAGGCGATGGCCAGAGCATTAGTGCAGGGGAGAAGCTGCGTCCTGTTAAGACCCTCCTTATGCGAGCAGCCGCCCACCCCACGCGCGCCTTTCCTGAGCTTTGGTGCTCATTTGAGGAGGTCTCCCTGCGCGTGCGCATGCTCCTGGCTCAGCCACAGCTGGCCAGAGGGTCACGAGAGGAGGGGGGGAGGAGAGTGCAGGAGCGAAGCAGCCCTGTACCTGCCTTCGTGCCACATTTGCGTGTAAGGCAGCCTTCGCTTCCTGCCGCTTCGGGCTGGAGTCCAAAAAAGAAATAAGAGGGGAGAGGGGTGGGGCCAACCCGTTAAGGGGCAGGGAGCTGCGGCAGAGGGCCCAAAGAGCCGCATGCGGCTCCAGAGCCGCGGGTTGCCGACCCCTGCCCTTCTTTCCCTCGCCAACTGCAAGGCATGCAGTTGGAGAGGGAAAGAAGTTTCCTATGGATTTACCTAAATGTTTTG
Organism: Thermophis baileyi; assembly: GCA_003457575.1. NCBI lineage: Eukaryota > Metazoa > Chordata > Lepidosauria > Squamata > Dipsadidae > Thermophis > Thermophis baileyi. The sequence goes on along the minus strand of QLTV01002419.1, from coordinate 2,953,033 downwards.
TCCCATTTAATGAACCTTTCGCTAGGGTGTCATAGAGTCTCTTATGCAGTGTGTGTAGTTTAGCAGAGGCAGAGCTACACACCACCACGATGCCCTGTCTCAAAGCATTATTTGTTATATCAGTGCTTACATTTCATATATGCCCCATTATAAGCCTTGCCATTTTTTTTATAGCAGTCAAGTGTCTGTCATCAAGTAGTCTGTGGTTCTTGTAATGGATGTCTTATAGAGCAACCGCAACAGTCACCCGATTGTTTAGGAATTGTTTCTCCCACCAAAATTCCGTCAGAAAGTGAAAGACATATGCTCAGTCATGTCATCCACAATCCTCCTCACCCATCTGCTGTAGCAAAGAGAGCTGTCCAAAGGTAAAAGAGGTAAGTGGAAGATGCAGGGATTCAGATACAGATGATTGGAAAAGTCTGTCCTTGTAATGGAATCCTCAGAATAATTAATCACGGTTGATGCTTCACTTGGGTACTCCTCAACATTCTTTCTTAGGAATTCTATAAACATTAAATTGCTTCAACATTCTTTTGTTGTTGTTTGATGATCTTTGTCAGGCATGGCTATGAGAGCATGCATTCATCGCCATGGAAATTTAATGTATGAGTTAACAGTTGGCCTTGCACAATTAATTGATTAGGGTTTTTCCCCCCTTTGGTTCAGTCATGTCTGATTCTTCAAGACTGCCTGGAAAGTCAATCAGTTTTCTTGGCAAAGTTATTCTAAAGTGTCTATGGAGATTGTCAATCATCCAGGTCATGGTTGTCCCAAAGGTGCTTTTTCCAAAAGGCAACTGGACTTTCTTGGTTTTTTCTTTGAAAAGGTTTTGCTTCTCATCCAGGGAGCTTCTTCAGTTCTAACTGACTGGTGGGGAATGAAAGGATTTATATTCTTTGCAGTCATCTGGTCATTAGCACTCTGAGGGTTAGCTCTCTGAGAATTGTTGAGGCCACTTGGGGGTTTATCTATATTCAGGTTCACCTGAATCAGAGTGTAAATGGGTTCTTGGGACTGCTGAAACAACTGCATTGTAAACAGGAGATAGGTGGTGTCTTATCCCTCCTCCAATTTTAATATAGATGGCCTCTTTGACTCCTCTTTCAAACCAGTGGTCCTCTCTGTCCAGAATATGAACTTTGCTGTCTTCAAAAGAGTGAGCCTTGTCTTTAAGATGCAGATGAACTGCTGAATCCTGTCCTTATGAGTTTGTTCTGTGTTGTGCCATGCGTTTGTGTAGTGGTTGTTTTGGTCTGCACATGTCTTGCTGCAGTGCATTGCATATACCACATTGCTCTGTTTGTGTCTGGGTATTTGTATTCCTGGTTTTAAAGTGTGCATGTGTGTTGTGTTGGTTAAAAATCCATTATTCAAAAGTGCCGCTGCCTCCTGCCTAGGGCTAGTGAAGTGATTGGCCTAAGGTCACCCAACTGGCTCTGTGCCTAAGCCAGGACTAGATCTCATGGTCTCCCAGTTTATACAAAATAGTACATTGAGGATGGGAAAAATCGTACTTAAGAAGTTATAAGTTTAAAATGCTTCAGGATAATTGAGGGCTTTTTAAAAAAGATAATCTAAAGTGAAATTATAGATACTTAGTCAGGATTCTAAGGAAATACATACAAAATATCTTTGAACATATGTTTTAAAGTTTCCATTAGCTGAAGACTAATTCTTCTGTAATAGCATAAGAGCTGCTGCTTCTTGGAAGGTAGAATTTCTTCATATTGCTTTTGGCAAATTGTACAGTCTAATTTTCCCATCATCCTAACCTCAGGAGCCACTTGCTAGTGATACTTTCATGAGGCTGTGATTTTTGTATAGATAGCTCAAGGGGGGGGGGGACCTTAAAAACATGGATAGTTGTTTTTGAGAAGAGGGAGACCAAGTTGCCTTAGACTCAAGTTAGTATGAAATTACAGAAATAATATCTGCATGAACTACAAGAAAGCTACACTTGACTATAGAAAACAAACTTTATTTCTCTTGGTAGAGAAAGTAGATTCAGTATATTGGATGTAAACTATATCTGTTGCACATAATTTTCTATAAGCAGAAACAAATGAGGTCTAATTCATAATTAACTTTTCCTCTTTCAATGAATGGGGCCTATGCTGAGTAGGCTTAAACAGAGTTGATCCTTTCTTTATCTCTGGAGAAGCCTATACCAGCAGCCAGTGGTGAAATCCAATTTTTTTTACTACCGGTTCTGTGGGCGTGGCTTGGTGGGCATGGCAGGGGAAGGATACTGCAAAATCTCCATTCCCACCCCACTCCTGGGGGAAGGATACTGCAAAATCTCCATTCCCACCCCACTCTGGGGCCAGCCAGAGGTGGTATTTGCCGGTTCTCCGAACTACTGAAAATTTCCGCTACCGATTTTCCGAACTACTCAAAATTTCCGCTACCGGTTCTCCAGAACCTGTCAGAACCTGCTGGATTTCACCCCTGCCAGCAGCCTGATACTTTAATGTCTCATACTAAAATACATTTCTTTAGAAAGCTTTACAACAATTTAATTGGATTGAAATGTCTGGGAAAGTATTTTTTAATTACTTCTTCATTACATAATATCTGAGAATTGAGTTGGAACTTGAACTTGATTCTCCTCTGCTGTTGCTAATCACATAGGTTCAAGTGAAACATGAGAATTTAATGTGGGGATTATCAAAGATGGAAACTTTGTATTGGCTCAACCTTTTACATGAAGAATCAAGAACTACATGGAATGTAACTCTGTCCAATGTATTGGACTAGGATTACAGTTCCAATACATGAAATATATAAAGTTTTGAATAAACAAACACTGTCTGACTTTTGAAACAGTGATTATAAATTATTATCTACTATTTTAAAACTTGGCTAGAATATGATTAATGACTAATGTAATGATTGGTGGAGTTATGATGCAAAATGGTTTATTTCTGATTTGAGAAGTGACAGATCTTTCCTCTTAGAGAGTGGAATGTTGTACTGAAAATAGCCACAGGCTGATCCAGTTTTTGTTTATAGCAGCCAGCACTTCCTGATAGGAAAATAAACTGTACTGAACTTTGCTCTTCAAATTGTATCATCCAGTCTGGTTGAAGCTCAGTAGATACTATGGGTGATTCTTCAAAATTTTGGGAAATATAGGTCTTAAAAGCCAGTTAAAGTAACTGGTAGTCTTCCCCATCCTTCTGTGGTATGGCAAGGTAGATGAACTGCTTTATCTGGCAGATTTCACAAGATCATCCAAATTAAAGACAGGAATCAGTTTTTTAAAGCGTCAGACAAATTAAAAACAGGACTTTGTATTTCTACCGTAGTAGAGAGGAGAAGAGAGAGCCATGAGGACAACTTTGGGATTTGGCTTTGGGTAACCAAAAATCTTGGTTAGCATGGCATATTGTTCATGCAAAATAAATCTCATGCTAAGGCCTAAGGCCATTGAAGGCACCTTTTTCTTATACTTAGCTTTTGCTTTCTAAAAAGTCAGAATCTGATGGGATTGTTTCCCATTCCCATTGTCTAGAGATCATTAATTGTATTGCAAATATCTTCTTTGTGCATTTTTTCCTTTTCAAGTAAAAATAAAACTAGAGGTTGTGGTCTCCTGTTTTGGATAATTTCCAGATGTAGCTAGTTGCCTTTATCTCTGAAATCCAAAAAGACAGTTGCTGAAGAAGTAAGTTGGATATAAGTAAGACCGAGACTCCATTAAAATCTCCCAGCAGAATCTATGCCTCATATGGGACATGACGTGGTTGGCTTGAATCGCTGAGGACAGTGTTGAGTGAGTTGTTAGACTAGAGTTTTGTCTGTTTAGTGCTAGCAAATCATACAAATATATTAAGGGCAGTAGATATCAGGCAGTAGAAGATGCTTCTTATGTATGTATTCTCCTAGGAAATTTTATATTCAAAATTAGTTTCACTGTCACAAAATGGTTGCTTAGTGACAAGTCACTTCAATAAATTGCAGAACAGAGAACAAACAAGCAGATTGATTTGCTCATATCTTACCTTTGGTCTTCCCGTAACTTACTTACTGGCTGCCAGGCTGCCCAAAACGTCATTATAAAAATTGTAAGGAAGTGTTTTTTATTTTCATCCTATTTAATTTTTGTTCTGCTCAAGTATTTTACATTTTATGCAATGGATTCTCATATTAGTACTTTGTGGTAAAGCTCGTCTAGGGTTTTATTTCTGGCTAAAGCAGTGTGGAAATGCTTTAAATAAATTGTATGTAGTTAGAATTGTGGACTAATTCAACTAGATACATTCATGATCATAACATCTGATAGAAACCACAACCATATTTCACAAATCATGATGCCATCATCCAAACCACATGGATTATGCATCTTGCTATTTGTAGTTTGTTATCATGACACAAACTATATACCCTACATAATCCATATTGTTTGTGCAATAAAGTCATGATGGGCTTGACACAGTTTTTCTCACCAGCATCCATGTTCATGGGCCATTTGTCTTCTTATAATTAAATATATACAGGAAATCAGTGAACTGAATGTTGGAATAATCCAACATTGTCTTGGTTTCTTGCTGTGTATATGTGTTAAAAAACTCATTTGGGCACCGTCGATCAAAAAATGATGAACAACAGGTGCTTTCGGTTTGATTTACTAGGACAACTTTTTCCTAGCATTTCTAAGATTGTTTCAAGTATTAGAAAAACCCTCTTGAAAATCAGAACTTGAAATTGAAGAAGACATTCTGACTCCAGAGACAAGCTTCTACAAGACTATTCCAAAGGCAAAGCTAGATTTTAAAAGTTCATTTAAAATAACCTCATACAAATACAGGTAGTTCTTGACTTACAACAGTTCATTTAGTGACTGTTCGAAGTTATAACAGCATTGAAAAAAGCCACTTATGACCATTTTTCACACTTACGACCATTGCAGCATCCCCATGGTCACATGATCAAAATTTGGCAAGTGTCTCATATTTATGATGGTTGCAATGTTGGGGGGGTCATGTGATCCCCTTTTGTGACTCAGATGTGCTTTTTCAAAAGGCAACTGGACTTTTTTCCTTGAGGAAGAAACAAAACGTTTTGTTCTTCTTCCTCAAGGAAAAAAGTCCAGTTGCCTTTTGAAAAAGCACCTTTGAGACAACTATGACCTGGATGACTGAGAATCTCTGCAGACATCCCCTTTTGGGACCTTCTGACAAGCAAAGTCAATGGGAAAGCCAGATTCACTTAACAACTGTGTTGACTTAACATGATTGTTTCACTCAACTGTGGCAAGAAAGGTGGTATAAAATGGGGTAAAACCCATTTAACAAATGTCTCATTTAGCAACAGAAATTTTGTGCTCCATTGTGGTCGTAGGTCAGGGACTAGCTATATACTTTTTCTTTAGATATGATAAGTCTACTTTTGAAAAGTTATTTTTGCTGGTCTATGATCATAATAAAGACCTGATTGATGGATTAGTCATTGACAAAATGAGACTCTCTGGTGACACTCCCTGGGCGGGTCCTGACATTAGGCAAAGAAAAAATGCTTAACTCAGTTGGCTGTGACCATTGATGCGGCTGTGTTTGCCAGAGAGTATGCTCTACACTCCTTAAATTACAGTAGTTGCCTCTTCAGATGTGGTAGGGATTGATTTACTTGGCCTGCCACTCTGTTTCTTTACAAGGAAAGACAAAGTGTTTGGTCTTTCAGCTCAGTGGCAAAATGGCTTATCCCTAGAGCAGGGGTGTCAAACTTGTGGCATCACGGCGGTGACACGTGACGTATTGGGACTTTCCCCCCCTTTGCTAAACCGGGCGTGGGCGTGGCCAGCGCATGACGCATCTGGCCTGCGGGCCGCAAATTTGACAGCCCTGCCCTAGAGTCTCCGATGAACTATTTTTACTGAATTTTCCTTGTTTCTTGACTTCCAGTATTCAACCTTTGTGGAGTTTCTGAAAACTAGCAAGTTTTACAACTATCAAAGATGCAGTTAAATCAGTGGCAGTATTAATGTCTGCCTAGCGACTCTCTTCCCTTTCTACCTGGCATTGCTTATGTCATAAAACCATTTTAATTAATACAAAACTAAACAAAGACCACTTGTACTAGTAGGTCATTTTGGGGGCATTGAAATAGGAGCCCCAATCTTCTTGCCTGCAACTTATTCTGTATAGGAATTTGTGTGGGCAGCCTAGAGGCCATTCTGTTCAGCTAATACATAAAGCCCTGCATGGAAGTCCTAGAAATGTATGTATGTATTCCATTTATATACCCACCTATCTCACATTCTTGACTTATTTATTTGTCCGTTAGGTTTATACACTATTTTTCTCCAAAGAGTTCAAGGTAGTGTAGATGGAACTCCCTCCTCCAATGTTTCCCCACAGCAACCCCACAACCTGTGTTCTTCTGTATTGCCAATTCTACAGGGACATTTGCCACAAGTTAATTACATCTCTTTTATTTAAATTTCTGGGGCACTATCTGTTCAGATGAATTTATTTCTTTGTATTAAAATTAAAAATAAAATTATGTGTAAGCTTTGCTAATGGTTGCTAATAATTCTTGTTATGGGATAGTTTTGTGTTGTTCATTTATTGATTGTACTTTTATTGGTCAATGACTGAAATAAAATTCTGTCTCTCTGTCTTTAGCAACTTCCTGGGGGGGAGGGGCAGGTTGAATGGAAAAAAAATCCTCCACTCAGGTGGGAACTGGAATCTGAGTGTCCTTGGTATTAGTCAAATGAGTGTCCTACCTTTAAGGTGATTACAACAATAAAAACATACAGAGCGTTCCACATTATATCTGTGGAAAACTATATTTACAGTAAGTAATAAAACACAGAAGGGATTTACAGGTGGCTTCCCTCTGTTTATGCTTATCAAATTCCTTCCTGTTTTTAGCTGTCCATATGTGCCCCAGAGACATATCTGAAACAGTTGTTTCTGAATGTGCTTTTGAGAGAGAAATTGTAGTTTGCTTAAACTTTAATTCAGTTTAAAGATAAAGGTGAACTGTGGTTTCCTTGAGTCCTCAGCCTTTGAATTACCTCTTTCTTGGCTCAAAGGGAAGACTGAGCAATATGATTTCACCATGGTTGTTGGAAAGTTGAGCTGTATTTTAAACATGATTGTTGTATTGATAGAGCCGAGGTGGCGCAGTGGTTAGAGTGCAGCACTGCAGGCTACTTCAGCTGACTGCTAGCTGCAGTTCGGCGGTTCAAATCTCACCGGCTCAAGGTTGACTCAGTCTTACATCCTTCTGAGGTGGGTAAAATGAGGACCCAGATTGTTGGGGGCAATATGCTGACTCTGTGAACCGCTTAGAGAGGACTGTAAAGCACTATGAAGCGGTATATAAGTCTAAGTGCTATTGCTATTCAATTATTATTTGAGGGATTTTGTTTTTATTTTACACACATGCCCTGTTTTTTGTATGATGCTATTATATTTTGGGATTGTAAATAAATTGTTTTAGATTGTAAATTTCTTGGGGCATCTATCATTTTGCGTTTTATAAAGTGCCTTGTATACAGATGGCACTATATAAATAGATATGGGTGTGTTCTGCCTGAATGAAAAAAATCCCCGTAGTAGTAAAATATGATGCCAATTATTCCCTGCCTTCTGGTAAATTAGAAGTAAATAGATCGTTGCAAAAACAGCACTTATTCATTGCCTTTCAATAGAGAATAGAACAATTAAAAAAACTGTCTTGCCTACTTTTTTCCCCTTCTGTTCATTTGCGTCTGGAGCTGCTTGGACAAGTCCCTGCAGTTTTCTTGGCAAGCTTTTTCAGAAATGGTTTGCCATTGTCTGTTTTCTAGGGCTAAGAGAGAGTGTCTGGCCCAAGGTCACTGGCATTGTGCCTAAGGTGGGACTAGAACTCAGTCCCTGATTTCTAGGTTGACTCAGCCTTCCATCCTTCTGAGGACGGTAAAATGAGGACCCAGATTGTTGGGGGCAATATGCTGACTCTGTAAACTGCTTAGAGAGTGTTGCAAAGCACTATGAAGTGGTATATGAATCTAAGTGCTACTGCTATTGTTATTGCTATTGCTATTCTAGCTTGATGTCTTAATCAGTAGCCCAAACTGGCTTTCTCCTGACTGCTTACCATGATGTTAAAATAATTCAATGCCCTTTTGACTGGAGCAACATAAATAACTTTGGAGCTACATAATAAAGAATAGAACAACTAAACCTCCTAGCTGTTTCCTTTAAATGGAGAGGCTTGTGATGTCAAAACCAAGAAAACTTATAGCAAAAACAAGACAGCAGCTTAATCACTTGCATCGTTGGCTTTTCTTGTGAGAGGACATTTTAATGTAGGCAACTTTCTAGCTCTCTGAGTTGGCATGTTTGTTATTGCCACGTTGGGGTATATACTGATTTGTCATCTGGGAAAGACAGAAATGTTTTAAAAATATCACAAGAGTCTAGTGATGGACGCCTATTTATTCTGGAACTGAGTCACCCTCCTAGTCTGATTTTTCAAGATATATTTTTGCCTTGGAATGAAGCTTTAATGGCTTCTCATGTTCCTGATTTTGGGAAAGATTATTTCCATGGATACTGAAAGTGTGTCCACTTTTTACCAGTAGCTAAATCCTCCAACAGGGGGGGAAAAATCACTGTGTTAACATGTTTAAGGAATGTTTTTTCCTAATTCATGTTGTAAGATGTTTAGATGCTGGTGCCAAGGTGTGCAGAAGAAGGATTTTATAGCAAGTGACTCTCAGAAGCTCTCTAGAAAAGACAAATTTGGTTGTATTTACAAAATATATCTGATATTGATAGTTGGAATTGCAAAATCTATATTGATTTTTGTGAACTGCTTATCCAATTAATTGCAATAATAAGCAGAAGAAAATTATTGTAGAGAAGAAACCCAATGGCTTAAGAATATGCTGTAATTTTTTTATAAACTAGTTGTGTAATGCCTTGATAAGCATGATCCAATATTGAAGGATATCTTAAATCTGTAGTTACTTACATTTATTTGATTTAGATTCTACAACGTTTGATCATAATTTATTAAGCAAACTACAGTTCACTCTTCACACTAGTCACTGACTTAGTGCAGACTGCAGAAGCTGAATTTGTATAACATATAAAGCCAGATTGAAACACATCACATTGTTGCTGGATTTGTTTTATGAAGCAGACCAGTGAATCAAATCATTGATCCATCTCACTCAGTATGTTGCTGGCTGTAGCTCTCTGATATCCAAGTCTTTTCCAATTAGTTTTCTGTAAGCTGCTTTAAGTGATAGGTATAAAACCTGTGTTTTTTTTAATGTACACACCCTACCACTGATACCTGCGCCTTCCTCTTTACTCTTCATGTCTTGTTTAAATGATTGGTTGGACCAGGTTTTTCTCAATTTAGTAAATAGCTTCTCCTTTTTGATTCAGTTGGATAAAACGTAAAATTTTCTTTTAAATTGAGCTGAATTCATGAGTTTTTTAGAATAGAATAGAATTCTTTATTGGACAAGTGTGATTGGACACACAAGGAATTTGTCTTTGGTGCATATGCTCTCAGTGTACATAAAAGGAAAAAAGGAAAAAGAAAAAAAATACATTCATCAAGAATCATAAAATACAACACTTAGTGATAGTCATAGGTTACTAATAAGCAATCAAATCATACTAGGAAACAGAACAATATAAATCGTAAAAATACAAGCAACATGGTTATAGTCATGAGTGGGAGGAGATAGGTAATAGGAAGGATGAGAAGAATAAGAGTAATACAGTCTTAGTAAAGAGTTTGACAATGTTGTGGGAATTAATTGTTTACCATATTTATGGCATTTGGGGAAAAACTGTCCTTGTGTCTAGTTGTTCTGGTGTGCAGGCCCTATAGTGTCGTTTTGAGGGTAGAAGTTGAAACAATTTATGTCCAGGATGTGAGGGGTCTGTAGATATTTTCTCAGCCCTCTTTTTGACTCGTGCAGTATACGGGTCCTCAATGGAAGGCAGGTTGGTAGCAGTTGTTTTTTTCTGCAGTTCTAATTATCCGTTGAAGTCTGTGTCTGTCTTATTTGGTTGCAGAGCCCAACCAGACAGTTATAGAGGTGCAGATGACAGACTCATTAATTCCTCTGTAGAACTGAATCAGGTTCTACAGAGAACCTGAAAAACTGACTGACTTTTTTTTCCCTGAAAAACTCAGAAAAACTGACCAGGTTTTTCTCAATTTAGTAAATAGTTTCTCCTTTTCGATTCAGTTGGATAAAACGTAAAGTTTCTTTTAAATTGAGCTGAATTCATGAGTTCATGAACATATACTATCTGAATTGATGATTAGATGAGAAACATCTAAATTAGTCATGTCAGAAGTACAGAAGGAATATACCAGAGCAAGCAAGGTACAAAAACATGTTCAAATATTTCTGGGATTAAAAAAAAAATTCAATGTATTAAACCAGTCTGTTTTTCTTCACAGAAAGATCCAGACTACTTGAAGCTCTGGTTGGACAGTTTTGTTTCTAGCTATGAACAGTTTCTGGATGTGGACTTTGAAAAACTGCCCACTCGGTATGTTGAAATAGATCTTATTTGATCTGATATATAACATGGCTAAATAGATATAAAAATATTTGTGATAATACTTTTATCAAGTATAGTATGCAAACATAGACTGTAATGAAAGCACAAATCAGAGTGAAGAATTCAGCACATCTTTTTATCTGATGGTCAACTCTTAAATCCTGATAAAATGTATAAAATATATAATGTCCCCACATTTTGTGCTTCTTGAATTTTTTCCACACCATTTAATGCTCTTTCTGGCAAATGCAAGCTACTCTAAACTTAACTCTATTATCTCTTTGAATCATATTTTATATTAACCTCTCTTGAAGAACTCAAAATGTGCCTACACACACACACACACACACATGTAAACACACCGTGATGTAAGTGGATTAGATCTGCAAGGTGGTGGATTAGTATCATGATTGAATTGTACATAGATACATTGCCATATGTACAAAAGGGGTAGAGCTTTTACCATGACCATGAACACACCATCTTGGAGATTTTGACTCCTCCCTCCAGGGACACTCATGCACACATGCAAATCTAAACTGTAAAGCAGAGTAAACGGAACAATGCTGCCAAAATTTAAATCTTAGCTGCTGATTTTTCTGGGCAGAAGACCTGCAAGAGAGCAAGGCTTTCTGTTGGTTGCCAAATTTAGTTGCGGAAGGGGGAGGAGTTCCTCATGTGCATCAATATACTATCCCCAGATTTGAATATACAAATGATAGCTCATGGCCCCATGTGTGTTGATCCCGATGCACACAAAATGCACAAACATCACACAGCCTGAAGACCTAAGCTGTTGTTCTCCTCCAAAGTATACTTGGAACCTGACACACAAAAGTTCCAGTCCGTTTCATCTCATACCTTACAGGTCAACAGTCGGCAAAATGATCAAAATCAGCAGTGCCCTAAGGTAAAGTTGTGGTATTAATCAACTTTATTTTACATTAGGATATTCTTCCTTTGTTCCACACTGGTATTTCTTGTCCTAGCTTACATTTTTCAAAAATGGGCTTTGAGCTGTTAAATTATAGTCAAGTAAACATTCTTGTTTGCTCTAAACCAGGAAATGACCTTGGAATGTTCTTTTTGAATGTACTTACTTAGCCCAAGATAATGCATTCTCTTAGCAGAATGAATTCTTTGTGTGCTTGTTCAAAGGTCAGTCCCTGTGGTCTCTAGTGGAGCTTACTTATTGGTAAAGACATGGAGTTGTAGGGCAGTTTGGACAGAAGTCTGGTTGCCAGTAGAGTGATCAGGAATGTCCTCAAATGCAGCACAACAGTAGTCTAGCTACACAGGCAGCATCTGAGACCATGAAGGTCTTACCTCTAAAATTACCAGTTTGCATCACTGAATATCAGGGTGTAGAATCATAGCCTGATGATCATGGATGGATTTTCATTGTTTGACTCAAGTTTGACTCAAGTGAAAACAGGATACTGAACGTAGAATGAAGATTAGTAACATTTTGCGGTGGGAACTCCTATCAGCACAACCAAAAGAAGGTAAATTCTTTGTATCAACTTTAGAGACTGGATTGAACAGAGCATTTAGTGGATCGTTACTTATAGTCTCCTGGTCACAGAATTCTTCAGTTGTACTACAATACTAATTTTAACATATTCTTAAAACAATAGTAATTTTGAAGACCTACAAATCAGTTTGGATGTTTACTGTATGGTTGATATCTTTTTGATTAAGCTTGCATTGTTTTGTCATTTCTTAACTAATAGTGTTTTTAGGTATCAGCATAACAAAATATTAAAAGGATCTGAAGGATCTAGAAATTATAGTTGACCACAAATTGATAATGGGTCAGCTGTGTGAATGGATTGGGTAAAGGCAATTTTAGGCTTCATCAGTAGAAGTAAAGTTCCCAAAATATGGAAAGCAATGGTTCCACTCAGAGGTGGGCTGCACATAATGTAACAACTGGTTCGCTTAGTGCAGAACCAAAAATGTGAGCGCGCGCCTCGCGCGCACGCCTTCCACACTTGCACGCAGCTTCAAACACACAGAGATTTCATGCGCACGGCTTCCAGCACACCTTCTCAGGCACCTGTGGTGAGTAGAGCGGGCGAGGGGCGGAAATCAGCTGGGCTGAGTGGGCGGGGTGAGCGAGCCAGAGAGGGT
>QLTV01002419.1:2925196-2935553 GCA_003457575.1 Thermophis baileyi | reverse complement strand
CTTCCCCAAACCCAAAAAACTTTAACCTTAGACTGTCTACTGTCGACCTCACCCCATTCCTAAGAGGTCTGTAAGGGGCGTGCATAAGCGCACCAGCGTGCCTACCGTCCCTGTCCTACTGTCCTATTGTCCTCATCTATCTGTATTCACTTTGATTATGTTTATGTTTATACCTATACCTGCTATCTTGTACATGTTTGACAAACAAATTAAATAAATAAATAAATAAATAAATAAATAAATAAATAAATAAATAAATAAATAAATAAAATCTATGCAATAGTGGAGGAATTTCTGTAATTATTTTCCGTTTCTGCAATCCTCAATGTATTTCCAGTCATCAAATGTGCTTATGTTTGAGTATTATTATCATTATTATTTTTAAGTATACCACTGTTAGGAATATGACAGGTTGTTTAGATTGAGAAACTGGAACTTTTTGCCAACGAATATTAAAATAAATATCTACAATACTGTTAAAAAATCAAGCACCTGGTATGGAGGAATAAACTGGAATTCTGACAAAAAATGCCCCCTCTATCCCCTGCTAAGTCGTACAAGTTCTCTGCTTTTCTCTTTGATTGGGTTTCCAAAACTGGAATATAAAGTTTAAAAACATACCATTGTGAATACCAGCCTGAATTCACAGTTCTTCAGTCTCAGCTTAATTCTAGGGGGTCAGTCAAGTCTTTACTTTGAATGAGGTTGGAATTGGGTTCTATGCTTTACTTTGGTTTAGCTTTGGTTTTAGCTTTTCTCGTAAAGCATAGAAGGGTGGGAGATGGCCTCCCTTCAGGGGGAAAGCTGTTGCTCGATGAGGAGGTTGCCACTAAGGTCATATTCTGGACCCCAACTTTTTTTTTTAGGTCTTGAGAGACCTTGTCATGCAGGCAGATTGTACCTGGAGAAAATAGTGTCGTAGCCAAGAAGGTCCAAAGCTACAATTACGTCAATGACTGTTGTTTTTTTCCGCTCATATTTACTGGCTTTATTTTAGGGTAGATGACATTCCCCCTGGAATATCTCTGCTTCCTGATAACATTCTTCAAGTTTTGAGGCTCCAGCTGCTGCACTGCGTTCAAAAATTATCAGAAGGGTTGGAGGAGCCACAACAAGCACTGACACTTCTCCTAGTCAAGTTCTTCATCATTCTTTGCCGGTATCTTTTTTCACCTAATTGTCTTTTCAAAATACAGGGAGTGTCAAGAAAGAGAACCCTGATATATCCTATTTCCATTACTTTTCTTTTGATTTTTTGCTTACTGATTTCCGAGTGTACCTGCTCAATCTCCTCTCTTTCTGTATTTTTCCCATTTCCCCCCCTCCCCTCTATCTCTTTTTCTCTCTTGGAAGTATAGCATCAAATTAATCTGGGAGTTACACCATTGGCTATACCTATGGTAACTGAATTCACATTATCAAAATTGCTATGCTTTTATCTGGTTTGTATATTTGTTGTTTTGTTTTTATATTGTGAACTGCCCACGTTGATGAGATCCTGGCTGTGTCCAATCAAAATAAATATTTTAAAAATCGTGTTCAGTCATGATTTGATTTATCTGTGGGTTAGAGCCGAGGTGGCGCAGTGGTTAGAGTGCAGTACTGCAGGCTACTTCAGCTGACTGTTCAGCAGTTCAGCGGTTCAAATCTCACCGGCTCAAGGTTGACTCAGCCTTCCATCCTTCCGAGGTGGGTAAAATGAGGACCCAGATTGTTGGGGGCAATATGCTGACTCTGTGAACCGCTTAGAGAGTGCTGTAAAGCACTGTAAAGCGGTATATAAGTCTAAGTGCTATTGCTATTGCTATTGCTATTGTTGAAGAAGGCATAATTTGAACCACCTCATATTAACTCATGTTAAGCCATAAATTGCTTTCAAAGCTAGGATGATATATCATTCTAAGCCAGAAGTAACCATATTATGGTTAGCATAATATGTGGCTTCAGCTATTGAAAATATAACTGGTCATTCTGATATTAACACATTTGCTATATCAAGTCTAAGCTTACATACTGTCATTGTTCAGATTTATATACTTTACTACTCTGAATTATTTTGAGACTATATTACAAAGAAAAGTGGGATTTTAAAACATGTAGCACCTCATACTTGGCATTTTGGGATATTTAAACATTTGTGTAAGAATACTTTTGGAAATCTCTGTAGATATTCCTCTTCATCAGTCCTCTTCTATCATACAATTGCTTCACCTCTTATGCGTTTCATTCTGTTTCAGAAATTTAGATAATGTGGAAGAGATTGGGACTTGTTCCTATATTAACCATGTGATTACAATGACCACACTCTACATTCAGCAGGTAAGTGAATATGCAATGGCCAGAAGGATGACTACAATCTTTATTAGAACTCTAAAGGGGTTAAGCAGTGGGAGCAAACTGAGGCTAAAGTTGATCCTCAGAATAGTCTGTTCACTTGGAAACCAAATATTAAAACTGAAGTCAGCAATGGTGTATATTTAGATATAGACAGGATATGTGTTTCTACAATCATTGCTATGTTTCCTTTTTGTTCTAGTTTTGTGCTTTCCTTTTTCACTACCTTCAGGGTTGGGATTTTGGAAAGGGGAGAGAGGAGAAGTATGTTTACTATTCTAAACTAAGCCAAAAGGCATTATTTCAGCATTTTATTTTTTATTTTTGTTGAGGGGCATGATGTCAGGGAGTGATTGGGACTTCATTATGCAATTTGTGTATTTTATTTATGATTTGTTAGATTATTTATTGTTAGAGCTTCAGGGAAAAAAGGTGGAATATGAATCAAATAATAATGATTATTTGGCCAGCACATTGTGTGTGAGGACTGTGTACAACTTGAATTTTTTTTATAACGTGCCACAGATGTTGTTCTTATACTTTGATATACCAGTTAGTTAATTGGTGAGCTCTTGGAGTTTACTGTTAGACTGAGAAGAGCCTTTGCAGCCACATACACCTCAGCAGCCTGTGAATCAAGTGACTGGCTGGCTGGCTGGCAGGGAACTCAGTGAGGTGGAGGTAGCCTAAATGTGTCATTATCCTGCTTTTGGTGTGTGCTCCACCAGGTCATGACTAATGCGGCCCTTAGGATCAAAACATTTGTCTGATTGTGTTATATCTAAAAACAGAAAAGCAAAACAAGTAGGATTAAAACCTCTTCATTCTTATATATGTTCATAGTGATCATATGCCATGGGTTGGTTCACATATAATTTGTGGTTTGTTTGAGCTAGGTTTGCTGAACAAGCAACGCGGATACATTTATACATAGGTAGCAAACAGGATGTACAGAATGTTTTTAATTCTTGCCATTAAAATGTTTAACACTACGATGAAAAACTTATTTGTTACTTCTTTAGCTAAAGACTAAAACAAAAGAGAAAGAAGTGGCAGATCAAACATCTATAGAAGAGTTTGTGCGACACGCGCTGGCTTTTTGTGAAAGTCTTTATGATCCATACAGGAATTGGAGGCAAAGAATTGCAGGGTATGTGAGAATATTATATTAACACTCTGTTCTTGTTATTTTAATCTCTTTAAAGTAACGATGCAAAATATATAATCCCACAAAATGTAATGCTAAATAGAAAATATATTGATTAGACAAGAGGATTGGGGCCTCATGTAATCCTGCCCGTCAAATTGTCTACACTTGTGATATGCTACCAGAATACAGTATAAGCCTGCCAGTCAGATGCATCAGGACCCTTCTGTATCATCTACCACAGGAGAGACTGAATGAGAGGCTGCACCCAGTTTATGCTCTTAAGGAGATTAGATGGACCTCATCTTTCTTTGAAAGTTTGAACAGATTATGTCATAAAATACTCAAATTTCTATCTGATGCTGCACTCAGATATTCAGACTGGAAAATAATGGTTACCCATTTTGGAATAAGACAGGATGTTAAACAATAAATTAAAACAATGTTTTAATTCTGGCTTCTTTTAAAACATTTAAAATGGCAGAAGGGAGTACTAATCATAAAATCGCAGCAAAAGGCAGAGTATAAATCAAATCAAAGAAATCAATTAAAAAATTTCCATGTATGATTGCTCACATCCTGAAGATTCTATAGGAAAAGACTTCTTTTGGATCTGGGCTTTTTAAACGGAGATGTACTCATAAAGTTATCATCAATGCTATAGGAGTTTGAGTAATAATTTTTTATCATCCGGAAGAAGCCATCGCTTCTAGGAGATGGAAAGATCAGTAAAGCCCATTGTTTTTGTAATACTGTGGTTTCTCTTCAGACCATATAAATCTTTATGTGAATAAGATCAGATATATTTATAAAAGTTGCACTGTTAAAGCCACATTTGCTTAAAGTTTATGTTTTTTGGCTTGATGCAGAAATAAAAACAACCCAAGGGGTATTTTAAGAATGTCATGTGAAATAAATGTTATACAGAATCAATGTATTATTAATGAACCTATGTTTTGGTATAACTAAAATGTGTTTTGAAGCTTTATTATAAATGAATATGATTTCTCTCTCTCAATATATTGTAGGCGTATTCTGAGCACAGTTGAAAAAAGTAGACAAAAATACAAACCAGCTTTACTCACAGTGGAATTTGTCCCTTTCTTTTACCGTGAGTACTTTATTATAATGTCCTACCATTCAGAATTGTTTTAAAGTGAGAATCTTTCAGAAATAAGATTTGTTCCATAGTTTTCCATTTGAAGGTGCGGGGTCCTGGTGCTCTCTGAGCTTGGCTGCTTGGTGCTCTGAGAGAGCATCAAGGACTCTGCTGTTCAACCCTGAGCTACAAGTATTCTCTTCTATCAGTAATTTGAAGATGATAAGTAATTAAGCAATTTATTATTGACCCAGATGCATTCTGGATAACAAAGGTGCATTTTCAATGCTACAGCATTGTCCTGGGATGTGTGTGATAGAAAGTATCTTGCCCAAGCCTCCTCCACTCCTGGTGGGGTCCTGGGATACATCACAGCACACAACCATCTGTATGTGGTATCATTTTATGAGAGCTCGCAAGAGGTGCCCCAGAAACCTGTCTGCATATGAATAATAAATGTTGCATGTTTTTATTTTCCCTCTTAATGGATCTATCGTGAGTCACAAATTTGCAACTGGCTTAATTGTTCTTTTTTTAATTAAAACACCTTAGATCTGAAATAGGTGCTACCAAGAATAGTGATTTTTCACGAAGTGTGAAGAAGACTCATCATCTAAAACTCAGAACCCAGTGTAGCAGTCCTTTAAACATTGTGGAAAATGTTGCAAAAATGACTGTCACAATTGGCACAGTAATAACAGCACTTTTTGAAAGTAATTGAGTATGCTACATTTCTTCCTTTGAAATCAAGTCTGAAATGTAAGACCCATACATTTCGGGGGGGGGGGAAACCTGTAACCACTGTTGAAGTTGGGATGCACCGGTAGTTTACAAAAGGCAAAAAATAAATATATATTTTTTTAAATTTATGAGTTAAAATCCCTTTCAGTGTTAATGTGGATCTCCCTATGCTGTTTAACTTGCACAGTTAAGCTCTTGAATGCTCTTTTTGTTTCAAAACTTGTTTTGCATTTGATTACACCTCTCTCTTGAAGATTAAATAGTGACTTTTTAACTGCAGGCTTCTGCCATTACTGGGAACTTCTTAGGATGCTAATTCCAAAAAAAATAGTCTGTGGTAGTTTTGGCAGCAGCTAGGTTATGGGTCAAGCTATTGCTATGGCAACAATTTCCAGGTTAATGTTTATTACTAAGCAAAAATTCTTTAGGTCATTTGTAATTGCCTTCTATGAGGTAAAGTTTAAGTTTAGATACAGTATAATGATTTTTTCAGTGGCAATTTGAATCAACATTCAGTTTGACCATAAAACATTAGCCTTCCCAAAAATAATATGGGGAACTATGGCTACTTAAGACATTTCATTATGTTAAACATATTTTGTTTAAATATCTAAAAGCTATGTAACTCTTTGAATGGTTTTATCACTTTGTTTGACACCCTCCTGATTTTGGAACACAACTTCCACAATCCCTGGCCATTGAGCAGGGTGGCTGGGGAATCCAAAGCATCTGAATGGTACCATTTTGCTTCCCCCTGGATTATGTCCTTCTGCCAGACTGATGTGATCCCCCTTTCTTTTTCAGTAGGGATCTGAAGAAGCATCTGGAGTCTTTTGCTTTGGTTCCAGACTAACTGCACCTTTCAGTGTGAATTTAAGATAGTCTTAGCTACAATTAGGGGAGAAAGTCATTTCTAATTTATAATGGTGGCCTGGTAAACACGATATAGTTATATTTTACTAAACTATGGTTAAAAGTGACGACTTGTGTGAGAGAGTAGACCTGAAGCTCACTGCACCTCATTTTTATATTTCATTCAGCATTGAGAAAAGTGGGCCAATATCTTACAAGGTTAATCTGAATATTAGCTAGTCAAACTACTCTTAATACTTAACACAATCTTATTTTCCAAACTTACCTTGTATAGTCAAGGTACATTTCACTGTTTGATTAAAAAAACATATTTTGTGTAAGCTGCCAGAAGAATGAACAGGAATCTCTCTTGCAGGACGAGATGGCCAAGCTCAATCTTATCTCTTAGCTTTTTGGTTGTGCCTGCTTTGCCCAGTTAGGGAGCATTGGATTCCCCTATATTTGTGACTGCAGTGTAGGATGAAGGGCTGCAATCTGTAGTTCCTTCTCTGGGAGTGATTTTTGTCTGTTGAAAGTTCATACACAAGGAATTTGTTCTTTGCTTTCAGAGTGTTTTCAAGAAAGTGAGCATCTCAAAGAGAGCCTCAAATGTTGTCTGTTACATCTCTTTGGAGCTATTGTGGCTGGTGGGCAGGTGAGAAGATGTTAATATCCTTTTCTTAATCATTGGGATGTGGGACTTATATCTTTATTGCATCATCACTTTGTGGCTTGTGTTTTATGAACACTTTCCAAGAGTGAAGAATTTGGAGTAGAAATAAGCTAGTTATGACAAGGTGGGGTGTAATTGTTGTTTTATGAGACAGACTGTACTTCAGAGGTAAAATGCACTCATGCTCCTTTAATATCTTGAGAAAGATCCTTTCCAATGGAGACAGAACTGAGCAATGAAGGTGAACAAAATGGTCCAACATGCTGTGATTGAACTCTGTGGTTGAAATCCCATGTGCTAATTGCTTAAAATAATAAAAGAGAGTCTATATCAGCCTGTCATACATGTACAATACTTAAACACCACACTTTTGTTTCCTGCTGCCTGAATTTATGACAAAGCAGCTGAAACTATTCTGAAGAAAAGTAAGAAAAATCATAGATATATTGTATGCATACTAGAATTCAAAGATATTTTGGTTTAAAACCATATTTTTAGTCTTGTTTTTCTCATCAGGACTCAGTTTAACATTAAAGCAATGCTACTTAAGATGTTCTAGTAGTGAAACTGACTCTCTTCCATTTTTCTTATGCAATCTGATTTCATCCAGTTGCAAAGATGTATAATTAATGAAAATCCGTTATAAATAGCTTGTCCTAAAAGATGGTTAGGCTGAAACAATATCTTAAGTAAATAAAATAGTGCCATTAGGCTCAAAGAGAAAGAACGTGTTCTTTTTCCTGAGATTGGTGAGCATAATGTACTGAAAGCAAAGTAGTATAAAGATATGTGCAATTTTATGTTAAGAAATTTTCTACAAGAATAGACTGAAAATGTAACACTTCTGGCCAATACTTATCATAGTGGAAAGCATTTCAGCTATGGGAACATGGGAAACTGACTTTATATTGGGCTACACTGGTTAGCCAGTCTATGTGTGTTTTATTTTCTTTAACTGTCTGAATTTCCAAGATGTCTCATGAGAAAAGCTTTCTTCTGACCCTTTGTGTGTGTGTGTGTGTGTGTGTGTGTGTGTGTGTGTGTGTGTGAGAGAGAGAGAGAGAGAGAGAGAGAGAGAGAGAGAGAGAGCAATGGTACCACATGACTCAGTAAGCACATGGAATTTTGAGAATCTTTTGTGAGTTTTTTCTTTCTTTTGTGATTGTGTTTTTTTAACAGTTAACCCTACTATGCAATTTTTGCTTCGTTTCCTACCCACAAGTAGCAAAACATTGCCTCTGCTTGGCAATTATCACCAAATTTTGATGGCATGAAATTCTAGGCAATGTGAGCATGTTTGATAGTTAGGGTGAAACACAAAACACATCTTCAATAAGTTCTTATGTGATTCCACTATCAAAGGAAAAAGTACTTTGGTATCCAACCACAGGATTAACTTGCTGTTTTTGTCCAAGTCACATGATTTCAAACTTGTTTCATGTGCCTATTTGTACTTCTTAAAAAGGAATTGTTCCTGATTATTTTGATAGTGAAGAAGTTTTATTATTAACTTTAGAGAAATGCTCTTCAAGCCATCTCTCCTGCCACCATGGAAGTCTTGATGTGTGTCCTGGCAGATTGTGATATGTGGGATAACAGAGACCCAGATGAAGTGAGCAGGAAGGCTGAGCTGACATTGAAGTGCCTGACGGAAGTGGTGCACATTCTTCTCACTAGTAGTTCAGATCAGCGGCAAGTGGAAACCAGCACCATACTGGAGAACTATTTCAAGCTGCTGAACTCGGATCATGAGGCTTTGCCCAACTCAAGAAGGTCTCGTCAGTGGGAAAGCAGGTTCATTGCACTGCAGATTCAAATGCTGAGTGAGTAACAGGATCCTTTGGGGGAGGAGAAGGGCAGGCAGGATGAGATGCTGGGACCACATGTCAGTAGGAAATGGGGCCCCTGACCATTTCGTTCTTTTTGTGTGGCTTTTGCAATGGAACCACTTTTGAAATAAAACTCTGTCAGGATAAGAATCAGTTTGAAACATAGAGCCACAAGCAACATTGAGCAGCTGAAATGTCCATAGCTACAATAAAATGATAGTTCTTCAGTAATCAGTGCAGTAAATTATTTCTCTGATTTTCAGGGGGCATACCATCTGCAAGGGCATGTAGACCTCTGCACATAGTTTTTTTTTTTAACTAGGTGAACAATTAAAATAGAAACTTGTTTTAATTGTGTTGTCTGGGCAGGAATTAGAAGCTAGGATTATAAACGAGGGTTTGTCAAATTCAATGCAAATTCAAATCTTTATTGTCACTGCACAACGTATGTACAATGAGATTGGTTGAGCTCCCTCAGTGCACCCCACCCCCCGAACAAAATACAACACAATTGTCCTTGGTTTATGATTTCTAGCTTATTAGGGAATATCAATCCAGGGTTTTAAATGACACACTAGACAAATTGGTTGTTAAGAGAACATCACTAGTGAGAGGAACCAAGTGGTGTGTTGTGTTCAAGGATGTTAGCACTCTACAGTGCTGACTGACCATTCCATGCCAATGCACAAGTATCTCTTTCGTGAGCTTCAGCTAATGTCCCTGACTGAGGAGTGAGTGCAAGTTCTATCTATTTAAATCATTTCATTTAAATGATTTAAACATGCCCTTGCAGACGGTATGCTGACTAAATATCCCTAGAGTGGCTTACTAGAACCAAATTGCAAGAATTGTAATCAGCTAAGTATTCCACATTTTTTGTCCAGTTCACTCAGAAGAGGCAAATAGAACACCTATTCTCTAGGCAGAAAGATTCCCCACAGGCATTTAATAATTATTTGACAGGCTGGCTTAAGGATTTCAACTAACTTTATTCTTGCACTTCTTTAAAGCAGTGATATTGAGAAGGCAGCTTCAGTTGATGGCTATTTTCTTTTCCTTGGCACAATTTGCAGCATAAAGAAAGTTCAGGAGAATGAGTCTCCTTCAGCTACATCTTTCTGGCTTCTCTTCTATTTGTATTGGCCAGAAATTGCATTACATCTGTTGTTGTTAGAGCATTAACAAGGAATCCCAGATACTTAACAGTTTCCTTCTACTTCTTCTGGACCTGTCCCTAATAAGCTTTAGTCTGGTTCTGCTGTTTATTCTGACTGACTTTCTAGAGATCTCAAAGGAGAGATATGCAAACTTCTATCATTCATATTGTTGTTTAGATTTCTGGTCTTGAAATCTAAAAAAATGTACAATATACATAGGGAGGTCACCGCGTGTGTGAGGTAATTTGACATGAGAGAAAATGACATGCCAGAATCATCCAGAATAACTCCAAGGTTAAGTGTAGAACTGTCATTTCTAGACTACAAAATCTGTAGGACTATTAGATATCAGCAGATTGATACAGAAACTGAAAAAAAATTCTTTGCAGCTCCCTTTCGTTAACCCTAATCAGATGGAGGTTTGAAGTTGACTTTCCCTGTGACCAGTTTAACACTATACTACTTCTGCTAAATAATCAAAAAAATAGATCAATGTTTTTTTTAAAAAGGCAGTATGCTGTTGTG
>QLTV01002419.1:2905814-2917320 GCA_003457575.1 Thermophis baileyi | reverse complement strand
TAGACTTCTGCAAAGCCTTTGACTCAGTGACACATGACAAACTTCTGTTAAAACTAAGTTCTTACGGCATTTCTGGATCTTTGCACAAGTGGATATCTGCATTCCTATCAAACAGGCAACAAGTAGTCAAAATTGGAAATGCTATATCAAACCCTGCACCAGTTAACAGTGGTGTTCCCCAAGGCAGCGTTCTAGAACCAACACTCCTTCTGCTTTACATAAACGACCTTTGTGATCATATTATAAGCAGCTTCGTCCTCTTTGCCGATGATATAAAACTATTTCACACCACAGACAATTCTACTACCCTACAAAACGACCTAGATTATGTATCTGAATGGTCAAACAATTGGCAACTCCAAATCTCTGCTAACAAATGCTCAGTCCTGCACATTGGCAATAAAAATCAGAATATCAAATACAAGCTGGACGGAAATGATCTAAAAGATGACCCACACTCTGTCAAGGAGCTTGGTGTACTCATTTCAAAAGATCTAAGCCCCAGAGCTCACTGTAACAGCATTGCCAAAAAGGCATTAAGAGTTGTTAACCTAATTTTACGAAGCTTCTTCTCGGGTAACATTGTACTACAAAGCAGGGCATACAAAACCTTTGCCAGACCAATTCTCGAATACAGCTCATCTGCCTGGAATCCACACTGTTAATTAATACAATTGACCCAGTCCAGAGATATTTCACGAGAAGAATACTCCACTCCTCTGCTCGCAATAGAATACCTTATGCCACCAGGCTTGAAATTTTGGACCTGGATAATCAATCTAGAACTACGCCACCTACGGTCTGACCTAAGCTTAGTACACAAAACTAAGCTACAATGTTAATGACTACTTCAGCTTCAACCACAATAATACACGGGCAAACAATAGATACAAACTCAAAGTAAACCGCTCCAAACTCGATTGCAGAAAATACGACTTCAGCAACAGAGTGGTCAATGCCTGGAATACACTACCTGACTCTGTTGTTACATCCTCAAACCCCCAAAACTTTAACCTAAAACTGTCTACCGTGGACCTCACCCCATTCCTAAGAGGTCTGTAAGAGGGCGTGCATAAAGCGCACCAGCATGCATAAAGCGCATCAGCGTGCCTACCGTTCCTGTCCTACTGTTCCCATTATTCATACTCATTTCTTATGCATATACTTTACCTGCTTATACTTATATGTTTATATGTTATGTTCATACTTATAATTGTTTTTTCATACATGCTTGACAAACTAAAATAAATAAAAATAAAATAATGAGTGTTTGAATGTCTCAGTAGTTGCTTATATAGCAAAGTACAATTGCATTCATTTAACAAATACATATTTTTGCCATTTGAATCCTTTTGAACCCCTACTCCTGTAATCTAGTTTTTAAACTTTTTCCTTTGTTCCATGCAACTTGCTTAGTCATTTTCTATCCTATTTGTATTTTTCATCTCTGAAAACATTTGTCAAGAAAATACATTCAACTTTGGCTATTGACCATACTAAAAGTGGTTACTATTACTGTACTATTATATTAACTACGGGGGGGGGGGGGAATTTGATTTTATATTGATTACTAAGAAAAAGCAAGTTGATTGAATTTTGATTCCATATACCGGTATATTAGAATTCCCTTAAAATTATGACAGGCTGACAAAGTTGTGAAAATGCATATATGGGAGCACAAAAATAAAGTATGCATGCTTATACTAGTGGAATTTGAATTGATCCTTATAAATCTTTATTATTTGTTATGATAAAAATTGCCTTTCTTAGCTATATGCTGCTAATATATACTGATGATTTTACTCTTTAGGAAGTGTTCAAGGAACGAATTGGTTATGCCCATATATTTGAAGTTCTAAAATCTATGGGTCAGCCTTCACAAGAACTACTTGAAGAACTTCTGAATATGGTGTGGTATTTTTCTTGTTTCGAATATAATTTTAAATATAAATTATTGCAGTCAAAATAACAGAGAATCTTCTGCCTCTTTAAAGGTTAACAAGATTTAGCTTTTATACCTCCAAATCATGTTGACAAGTTGCTTGAGATATAACCTACAGTTTGCATACACACACAGAGGAATAAATTAAAATGACAACATTAGTTTGTTTTGCTAACTCATAATGCATACGAGATAGAAACAGGACTTGGTTGTGTCTCTTATCTTAGTTACAGTTTGGATTTGCATAAGAATGTCCCTAATTGCTATTTAATTCCAGTTCTTTTTTTTCCGTTTGATGACTTTTATGAATTCGTAAAAGTATGTACTTATGTGTAAACATATGCACTTTATATGCATAGGCATGTGTAAGTGTTCTGCTCATTCAGGGCTCTTGTTAACAGTTCAATATTCTGCGTTATCTAAACCTCTCTTACTTTATTGCAGCAGATAAAAAATTAAAAAGTATCATTTTAAAGGCTTACCAATACATAAGCTTTGGCAGACTAATTCCAGAGAGCTAGACAATCCAATAATAGAGATCTGTCAAAGCTCAGCAAAAATTATTGAGAAAAATCAGTATATCTTTGAGGGGCCACAAGATTCCTTATTGTAGTCTGTCTTAAAAAATATTGTTCTTAAGCAGAGTTTCTATGTATGTCAAGTGCTTGCAGTAATCTTTAATTTGCTTTTCACCAAGGCGGTTGAAGGTGACCATGCATCAGTTGGGATGTTGGGCATAAACAATGTTCAGCCTTTGTTGCTGCTAATCCAATGGCTTCCAGAGCTGGAGTCGCATGATCTCCAAATCTTCATTTCAAATTTGCTGAAGCGGATTTGCTGCATTAACAGGCAGAGTCGTGCAATTTGCGTCAACACAAACATGGTCATCCGTATCATTGAAACACTCAACAAGCACCCTCAACTTCATGGAGCTTGTGCTGAGAACCTGATTGCCCTCTTGGGTTCTTTGGGGAGCCTGTCAATGAGCTCTGAAGAACTGCATCAGCTGATTCAGCTGCTAAGGACTAAAGACTCAAAGCTGGCTCATCCTTATGTCGTTCCTGTGATGCGTGCAATTCTTACAATGGCTCGAAAGCAAAGCTTGGACAACGCCTTGCAGTATTTTGACTTGGCCCATAGCATGGCAGGCATAGCAGTGCCGGCTATTCACAAGTGGCCGGGTTCTGCATTTGCTTTCAATGCATGGCTTTGCCTGGATCAACATCAAATGATTCCAGATGCTAGCAGCAAGGGTGGCAAGAGGAAGCAGCTCTACAGGTATGGCTTCCAGGCTGGAAAGGTGAAGAGCCAGCCTAAGTTCAGTGACATTTCCTGAATGATGAGTATATTTTTTGGTCTTATTAATTTTCTACGTGTATCCTATACTGCATTGCCCTAATCAAATATTATTGTTGTTTGAAACAAAGAAAGCTAGCATGCTTCAAAGGATGTCCCAAATAGCATACTCTGTAGTTGCCAAAGTCAGGAGTTTCTAATGAATTCTTAGTTAGTTTTCTAAGACCCCAAAAGTATAATGGTAATTGTAGTAGGTAATAATAAAAGTAAAAATAACGGCAACTTCAATGTATAAGGCCACCTAATAAAAACGACTTGCCCATACAGTGGATTAAAAGCATAATAAAAAAAAACTAAACAACTCTAAATACGGGAATAATAGTGCATTGGGGAAATACACAGAAAAATACAATCCCAAAAACCATTCAAGTGGAATAAAAAAATTGGCCTGGGTAATATAAAAAATAATACAGGAAAATTGGCTAGGAGAAGAAATGGTGTTTTCATTTGTATTTTTTAACAGTGGTATCAATAAACAATTGGGGGTGACATTACTTAGAAAATATTTCTGAGTTATTTAAACCTGCAGTATATACAAAGATATGAGGATATATACGAATATATACGGATAATATACAGATATATGTACTTCTACAAATTGTCCAGATTTGATTAAATTGTCAGAGGACATATTTATGTTCAATGGCATATTGTTTATAATAGAATGTTTGAGATTTAATACAGCATTACTGGAGATGAGTGCCACCTACTGAAGTGGGATCATAATTTACTATATATTTATGTATTTTAAAGCTGCTTTAAACCCACTCAGTTTCTGTGCCTTAAAATAAAATATTTTATAAAGAGAAATTATAGTGGCACCTAAAGGATGGAATTATAAAAATGTTGCCTGCAACAAATTTATAGGAAGCAGACAGTGTCAGAAGAAGCTGGGTGTGCAGTAAGGTAGGATCTCTGACAAACTGTTCCATAGCATAGTATCAGTGATGTGAATAATTGTGACAGCCCCTCCCACCCCCAAATGTTAAGTGTGACTATCTGAGAATAAAGATGCCCTATTCTCTAAATCAGGCTTAAAGAACTGTTGATCATTTGGCTATAGGGTGCAGAGGGCTGTGAGAGGAATGTTCAGAGCTCTCCTTCCTTGCCAACTCCATTATTGCTTTGCTAAGTGAGTGGTGAATCTATGCATTTGTTTCTGAGTCTGTGGGTGATTGCCTTTCCACATTTTGCCTCTGGTGCTGCTGGTGTTCTGCCTTCAGCTCCAGAAGAATCTGGTTCCTGAGAGCTTGCCTGCTCAAAAATTTAATTCTCGGGTTCAAAAAAGGTTCCACTCCTGATGTGAATTAGTAAGTGTCTCTACTGTACCAAATATCCAGGATGAGACTGGAAAGTATGTGTGTATGCGTACATTAATAGGTTGTGTGTGTATAGTTCACAACATTCCATGTCTTAAATCCTGTTTTTTTTTCCCCTATAGTTTTTTTACAACTAGTGGGATGGGATTTGAAGCATTCATTACGTGTTCTGGAATGCTAGTAGTTGCTGTATGTACAAAGAAGGAGTATGCTACTGTGATGCTATCAGACCATTGCTTCTATGATTCTCTTTGGGTAAGAGCAGGTGTTTTGAGTTTTGTTCAGATATATAAGAGGGACTCAATGGATGGGTTAGGTCAGGGGTGTCAAACTGGCAGCCCACGGGCCGGATGCATCACATGCTGGCCATGCCCACCCCCGTTTTAGCAAAGGGGAAAAAAGTCGCGATACGTCACGTGATGACAACGTGACGACGCAGGTTTGACACCCCGGGGTTAGGTGCTATTAGCATGTTTTAGACCAGGGGTGTCAAACTCAATTTCATTGAGGGCCGCATCAGGGTTGTGTTTGACCTCGGGGGGGGGGGGCAGGGGGGCATGGCCAGGGTGGGTGTGGCCAGCTCAACGTCACTTGTGTAAGGGGCCCTTGTGGTGGCTCGAGCGCTCGCAGCCCTCCCAAACTCCGTTTTCACTGGCAGAGGGTTGCAGGAGGGCGTTGCAGCCGAAAACAAGCTCCATTTTCGCTGGCAGAGGCACTGTGGGCCGGTCCTTCACTGTTTCCAAGGCAGCCCCACGGGCCAGATCTAAGCACCCCGCGGGCCGGATCCGGCCCTCGGGCCTTGAGTTTGACACCCCTGATTTAGACTATTTCTCTAAAGTGAAATGCAGATAATCATTTTTCCTGCCCTCTTAATTCCTGTTTTGCCTTTTTCCTCTCTTCTTGGATCATTGGATCATTGTACTAAGCTTAGAAGTCTTCATTTAGGAATAACTTCCCTTAGCATCCAGACTGTCATACCTTCCCAGGGTAGATACAATAAAAATGGACTATCTGAAATGCAATTGAATGGGACTAGGATTGACTGATTGATTGATTGGTTAATTACTTAATTAATGGGTCATCTCTCAAGGCAGAGAAGGGTTGCATGCTTATTAAACCAAAATATGATGATCTACATGCAACCTGTTCATTGTCTTCTCTGCCTATCACACGTCTAGCTATCTCAAATAATCATAGTACATGATTCATAAATCATTATTCTGACTGGCATTAATCTTGATTTAAATGAGCCTGGGAAATATTTTTTGCAGAACATAGCTTTAATCTGAAATGTTCAGTAGTTTTTTGTAGTGACCCATGTTCATTTAACCTAAGATTATCAATATAAACAACCAGGAGAAAGAGATGCTTAAGGGATTTTGTGCAGGGCAAGGATGCGAGATGAGTGCAGTGAGGGTACAATTACAGAATTCCTACCCAGTCAGCTTATCCTGGGAAATGATGCATCTATACGAGAACGTGGAATAAAATAAGGGACTATCTGGGCAGTCTGTTTTTTGCCCTTAAGGATTTGTTCTGCAGTTTCGTGGAATAATCTTATGTATCCTCCAAATTTTCTCTCCTGCTGGTTTCAACTTTAGCCATTTTTACCAATCTAAACAACAATGTTCCCATTGCCGACATTTTTACCTTCCTTCTTTCCCCCCAGATCCCATCTTCATTGTCAACTCTGTGATTGGGGTGTTCCCCAACATGCTAAGGATTTGAAAATCAGAGTACTAGCATGATTACTGAATTTCCTTTGTGAAGTTTGGCAGTGGTTGAGTAAATGTTCCTTGGTGTAAAAGAACAACATTAATTAGCCCCCTGTAACTGTTCCATAGAAATGATGATGATTCTTTGCTTAAATAATTTTTCAACAGCACAATATATGCATTGTTCACATGCCTGGGAAAAGGCCCTTTGGTCAAAGTCTTGTCTATATTTATGTAAATGGACAACAGAAAGTCTCAGCACCACTTAGATTTCCTGCCCTGAATGAAGTAAGTCTCTTCTTTGTTATTATTTGTATTTCTCCTTTTCCTTAGAGGCTTTTGCTGAAGTATCACCAACAAATATACATCTATCTGAACTTGCCACATAGGCTTTGTCCAGCTAACAAAAATGAGCTAATTTGACATGTGCATGTCACCTCAAAGTAGGATGACCTCCTACAGAGACATTCCAGAATGATCACCAGTTTCTATGTGAACTGAACAAGGACAAGCTCTGTGTGCCACAATGTCAGTCCTTCAGTATTTCTAGCCTCAGTGAAGGTAGAATCTTAATCTTTGAGACCCTGCATTGTTTCTGCTAAGGCAGTATGTTACTTTCTCTTCAGTTTCTTAAACTTATGAATTTGCCAGGTTTGGTTTGCCAAGTTAATTTTTTCCCTATGTTTTAAGTTTTCATTGAAATACATATGCATGATTCTCCAAATTTTTATATTCTTTTCAGTTTTGTCTACCAGAGAAATATTTTTTTTAAAAATATAAATGTTTCATGAAATATTTCACGAACATGGGGGTTTTTGTATAGGTTTATCAATAATATACTTTTTATTGGTAATATATATTGCAAATTTGGAAAAGTAAGTGTCAAATGATAAATTTTAGTTCTTGTATTGTTCAAAACTCCAAAATTGAGTAAAATCTCATTCAAAGGTAAATTTTATCTTTTTCTGGTGGAGTTCTCTGTGTATGTGAATATCCTTGGTAGAAACTCCTACTTTCAGCTATTTTATCATCTGAGAAGTGACACAAGGCAACTGAACCCAGAAACCTGTTGGTCAAAGCCTGTTGGCTAAGGTAGCTTCACTGAAATCCCCTTGATAGCCCTGGGTATATAGGCTAAGCTTTTCTTCTTTTTAAAAAATTATTGACCAATTTATATCTTCAAATTAGCAGTAACCTAACCAAACATCTCTTCTAGACACTGAGCCAAATTTCTTAATGTTTTCTCTGGAATTCTTGATAGGCATTTATTTGGGGATATACAACTCATGTATATGTTGGGTAATATTTATCTCCATGATCAGTTCTTCCCTTCTTCTGTGACCTATTTCCGTATTCATGAGAAACAAAAAAAAATCTCATTTTCCAAATAAAATGACCCAAATTTTAAATTTAGCAGCAGACATCTATAATGTAATATGGCAGAAATGAAGTTTGCAACCAAAACAGCTGTTTTTAAACACTGCCAGAAGAAAACACATGGGATCAAACAGCTGTTCTGGACTGAAATGAAATATGTTATACTAATGTTTTGTAGAAATATCTGGGACAGTGTGTCTATAAGTATAATGAATTATTCTCTGCTTCCCCATCCACTTCACGTACAGTGTTTACGTCAGTTAGGTCCTAATAAAGGATAAAAGGATAAAGTGATAAAAAGTGATGAGACTTTACAGTAAATGAGCATATTTATCAGAGAAAAGGTATCATGTGTAGCATAAAATTAAGGGGAAATTAATTTCCAAAACAGTGAAAATATCCATCCATCCATCATATTTATATAGCTCTCACAAAATGTGACTCTGGGTAGCATAAAATTAAAAACAAATAATAAAACAAACAAATTAAAAACATCCCACAATTTAAAGACATCAATATTATTATTAAAAGACTAGAAGAGAGCATATTCAGTATAGCTGACATTGTAGCCACCTCGCTAGTTCACCATTTCTTGAGATTACCAAATCTGTTGACACAACCATGTTTTGAGGGACATCAGGATGGGGCAAGTCTCACCTCAGGAAGAATGATGTTCCACAGAATGGGTGCCATGGCCGCAAAGGCTGGTGTCCTGCGAGATGGGACTCCCTAACAAACAGGATTTAAAATGTCAAAGGTAATTTAAAGAAGCACCTTAAAATTACAGCTATCTCCCAATCAGGGGCAGGCATATTGTGGCTCATAGGGTCCTTTTTTAGGTACCTAAAACCCTGTTGCCCATATATATGTGTGCTTATACAGACAACCCTTTTGCCAGTGAGACAAAAAGACCCTGGGTGCATACATATGTTATCTTCTTTTAAACTCATTCTCTAGATTATATTGGCCACTTTAAATTTGAATGCTTCCAATCTGATTTTAATTGTTCATCTCTTTTTTTCCACTGGGGAAAAAATTCTCTAGCCGTTTACTTCTTGCTGCATTGGTTCAGCTGGTCAGAGAACAACTCTTCCTCCACCATCGCAAATCCCGGACCCACCTTTTTCATCCCCAATTATACCCCCTCGGACCTCATTTGGGGGGATCCTTGGACCAGGCAGCTGGAGTGGCCTGCTGGGGAAACCAGAACTTATCACCAAGCTGATCTCCGCAGGAACTCAAGATAGTGAGTGGGGCTGCCCCACTTCTCTGGAAGGCCAGCTTGGCTCTGTTATTATATTCCATGAAGCCTTACAGCTATCTCACATCAAAGCCTTATATTTGACAGGTGAGCAATTTCGGTGGGAGATTACTTTTTCCCTGCTGTTGTTTATCTCTTCGTTTTTTTTCTCTTTGTTTCTCTGATCTGACCATTGCTTTTCATAACTGTTTCACATACAGTTGTTGTTTTTTTGCCTTTTATGAAAAACAACTTGCCTTGATTTTTCCTCCTATGTTGTGTTCTGTTTTCTCACTACTTTACGGACTTAACCACCCACACAATATAATGTGTATGTTCTAGTGTTCATTTTTCAAATCCTCCTTCAATTTCTTATTAAAAGGGAACCCTGGATAATCCTACCGACCCGTGTCTGACTCACATCTGTGACAATATTGGGCTTAAACACAGTAAAAGCTTGCAGAGAATATTCATGTCTCTCAGGCTGAATTGTAGAAGCATGAAGTGTATATGTTGGATTGTTGAGTATCATGACTGCAATAATTATATTTTATTCCAAAAATAAGTATAAAGTAGTGATGAAGTTCCCCCACCCTTGGGGGATGTTTTTAATTTTTTTTGAAGATTAAAATGAGTGATTGCTAAAAGTATTACGTGTTGATCTAATCTACCACTGCTTTTCTCTGTTCGGCTGAGAATTATGGGAGTTCAGTATAGCTGCAAAATTCCAGGTTATGAAATGCTAAATCTAAACAACATGTAACTTGTCTTTTAAGATAAGTATGACCCTTAGAAAGAAATGAAATTCCCCATTTGGGTCAGAAAACAAATTTGAAATGTTACCTACAAATAGAGGCATTCACTCACCTTTCCGTTTCCTCTGTGAATTGGTCTGCTGCTTTTAGTGTGGAGAGACAGTTTGAAACTTAATTTGTTTGAAACAAGAGAGAATGTAATTACCATATTTTTTGGAGTATAAGACGCACTTCCCCCCCCAAAAGAGGGTGGAAATGTTGGTGCGTCTTATACACTGAATACAGCCATTTTTGCCCTCCCGAAGCCCCATCCCGTGCGAAAATGGGTGCGCAGAGGGTTTGGGAGGTCTGCAGAGTGCTCCTGGGGGCTGGGGGCTGGGGGAGGGCAAAAACTTTTTTTTCTTACTTACCTCTTCGAAATCTTGGTGCGTCTTATACACCGGTGCGTCTTATAGTCCGAAAAATATGGTAAAAATGTGACCACAAACGTAAACTTCAATGTCTGTTTTCTGTATGTTGAAGGTCCAAATTGTTTAACTCCTTGGAAGTCCCAAGAATCTGAACTGGCAGATTTGCCCAGCAAAATACTTCTTCACTATGCTCCTAAGGTAGTATTTAACATATTTATCATCTATCTTGTAAATGTGATTTAGCATTAGAAGTAGAGAAACTAGCTATTTGCCATGCTAACCAAGCAAAAAGTCCTCTCTTCTGAAGTAGAATGCCAGTTGCTAAGAATGAATGAAGGTCTAAAGCAGTTCTTTCCTACTTTGTGGCATTTCAGATACTTTCAAATACTTTTCAAATATTTCAAATTTTAAGCCTATTCATCTGCTATAAAAATATTGTGAAAAGCTTCATGCAGATCATCAACTACAGTATATTTTTCAGATTTAGTTAAGCACCCTGTTGCTTTTAAATAGAATATGTACAATGAAGACTGCCTTTTAAGCATAAAAAAACAAAGGCATTCTTCAAAAGGAGTAGTAGGCGCGGTGGACATGGAGTGGAGATTGCTTAACAATGTCTTCTAGCAGATTTGAAGCAAGTCAATCAGTTTGGGATTCAATGTACTAGGGCCGTGATGGCGAACCTATGGCATGCGTGCCGGAAGTGGCACGCAGAGCCATCGCCCGTTGCTCTTCCGGGTTCTGGTGCGCCGACCAGCTGGTCTTCACGCGTGCTGGAGTGCCAGAAACCGAAAGAGCAGCCGCCCGGTGTGCATGCGCGCGCTTGGAAGCCCGCGGCACTGACGCCAGAGTTGGAGCAAAGCTCTCCCACCTGCTGGCCCCCAAAGCCGAGCCCCTGGAACATCGCCGCCCCTTCCCTCCGAGGCCGGGAAGGGGCTCCGGCTTTCCAGCGGAGGGAGGCAGCATTCCCCGCCCAACTTTCTCTCCCTGTCCGGGGCTGCGGAACTGGGTCGTCGGTGGGGATGTCCCGCCACCCCGACGGGGACTAGGGGGGCAGGCAGGGGGGCGGGCAGGGAGGTGCAAGGACCCCTGAAAGGGCAGGTGGAGCCAGTGCATGCGCGCCAGACAGCTGGTGTTCATGCGCGTATGCTCGCCAGAACCTGGAAGAGCAGGTGGCCAGCGCACATGCGCGTGCTGGAAACCGGAAGATCATCTGCTTTTCTGGTTTCCAGCACGCATGCACTCCCGTTTTGGCACTCGGTGCCGAGAAGGTTTGCCAACACTGTACTAGGGCATGAATCTGTACTCCCTCTTTACTGGGATAAGTATCTACTTAGCAGTCACAGTGTGTAAGTGCCTGGCAAGTGTATAGTTGCTGAATTAGGAGCAAAA
>QLTV01002419.1:2893402-2905669 GCA_003457575.1 Thermophis baileyi | reverse complement strand
CTTCCTTCCTTCCTTCCTTCCTTCCTTCCTTTCTTTCTTTCTTTCTTTCTTTCTTTCTTTCTTTCTTTCTTTCTTTCTTTCTTTCTTCTTTCTCAGCCACCTATCACACAAAATGTGACTCTGGGTAGCGTACAATTAAAACAAACCATAAAGTGAGCAATCTTAACATCATCCACAATTAAAAAACAATATTATTATTCAAAGATTATAAGAGAGCGTATTCAATGTTGCAGACAGAGTAGCTACCTCATCAGTTCACTGTTCCTTGAGATCCCCAACCCTGTCGACAACAACCACTTTTTGAGGAAAGGCTACAAAGGATGGGATCAGTCTCACTTCAGGAGGAAAGACGCTCCACAGGGCAGGCGCCATGGCAGAATCAGATGGAACCTTTTAATCGATGGGAACTGCAACATAACTCTTCTGCCAGATCTTATGGGACAGGCAGATAAAATCAGAAAGAATAACCCATGGTTATGGTAGCACATAGAAAGTATTGCTGGTTCATGAGGGGTTTTTTTTGGGGGGGGGGGAAAGTTGTTTTTAATTGGGTTTCATACAGGGGTGGGTGCCGGATTTTCTTACTGCCGGTTCGCTCAGGGACGCGCCGCATGGGCGGGTCATGGGTGCGCGCACGCACGCGCATGCTCAGTACAAAAAAAAAGCTGCTGCGCAGAAGCAGAAGCAAAAAACAAGATAGCGGCACCTATGACGAACCGAGAACCGGCTCAGGGGCGTGGCAGGCGTGGGTCGCTACCGATTCCAGTGACCCACGCCACCACGTTACTAACAGTTCTATAGAACCGGTCCGAACAGGTAGGAACCCACCTCTGGTTTCATATAAAAAAGAGTGCAAAAGATAACCTCTGGTCTGCTTTATGAATGTGTTATAGCCCATTTTTTTTTCTTTTTCAATGGATAGGCCTGCAGAAGCCCTATCTGTCTTGACCTTTCTGCAAATCTTTTACATGGGAGGTTAACAGGGAACAAAATAGTGAACTGGGACATCAAGGTGAGCATTTTCAGTGATTTAATGCTAAAGCTGTGTTGTTTTATATGTCCTGGATGAAAGCAATGTCATGAGACGCTTCCATATCATATAGTAACAATGCATGGCATCAGGAACTGGTTTCCCATTCCATTTTTATTTGGAGGTGAGGGGAATTATATATATAAAAAAGGGTTGAACGTGACAAAAGCTAAATATAAAGCTGCACATGTTCCAGAATGATGTGGTGGGGTAGATTTCTGCTTAATAGTGATAGTTCCAGATGATAAAAGAAGTTCCTTCTGCAGGCAGATAGACTTCAGATTCATCTCTGTAGTTCTACAGAATGTTAGTCATGGCTGATATCTTTGGCTAAATCACTGAAAAGTGAGTGCAGACCCCCTTTTCTTAAAGTATTTGTACAGAATTGGGCTTTTTGTTGCATATCTTGAAAAAAAATTAAAAGTTGGATCTTTTTAGCTGAAACCTGAGAATCTGGATTAGCTAACTGCTCCCCTGAGAAGTTGAGCTAAATTCAGCAGCTCGTTATTGATTGGTTAATCTGGAACCATTTGTAGTCTTTTGTGGATCTCTATTTTCTCCTATGAAAATGCATTAAAAGGTGTGTTTATCTGCGCTGATGCCATGCATTGATTTTTTTTTCTGAAAAATTGGCTCATTTTTCCCCCCTAAAATCCAAACTTCTCTAGGACCTACTACAGATATTTCTGACACGTCAATTGCTCCGTGGTGTTCTAATACTTTTATGTAGGTATAACTTGTCTTTAAAAAGCCTTTCCTGTTGTTGGTTTAAGGTTGGTGATTATTCCTTCTCCCCTTTGTTTCCCTCACCCTGTTGTATTTCTAAAGGATATGATCAACTGCATAGGCGGATTAAATGTTCTGTTCCCATTGTTGGAGCAGCTCAGTTACCTTGATGGGCAGTTGCCTGAGAGGCCAGAGGTAGAAGCTCTGCCCCATGAATTGTTGACACCTGTTGAAGGAGATTGGGTTGTATTAACCTCCACCAAAGCTTCAGGTAAGGACATAATTAGCCTTTTCCATCATTTCAAAGGGAGCAGTAGACCAAACAGAGATGCATTCCCTGGTTTTAATATCTTTTTTCATGATGTGATAGTTCTACTTTTTTACACTTGAGCTAAAGTCTGCATTCCATTTTTACAGAGGCTCGTTTGGAGAAGAACGTCATTGCAACCTTCATCTTGATGCTAAAGCATTTTATTCAAAGGCATCCAATCAACCAAGATAATCTTGTTCACACTCATGGAATTGCAACGTTAGGAGTCCTTTTGCAAAAGGTATCCAAAGCTACAAAATCATTTGAATGCTGTATATTATGAGCTTTTGTTTGAATATCAAACCCAATTTTGCATCTGTGAGATTGGAAAGTTATAAGTGCCTTAAATTACCATTTTGGGGGGCAAATTTTGGATCTGAAGTTTGAAATACTTTTAGAGGTTCATCTTCCTAAGCTTTTTGTAAGCCTTTTGTTTTAGGAATAATAAAAATGCTCAGAGAAAAAAAGATAATGAAGATATTTTGTTTCAGGCTATATTGGATGGACCTTCCAAATATCTTATTTGGATAATTTGGATAATTTGCCTATTCTTCATTGTGTTACAAATGTATCTACGGTACATATATAGTTTTGGGCTGGATGATCATCTTTTTGCTTACTTTACTCCCACTTAGATTGTGCATAACATTGTTAGACTGATGCTTGAAGGCCAGCATGGGAAGGTGGGAGGTTGTCAGGAAGAACTTTGCTGGGGGAGGACAACTACTACAAACATTTCTGCTGAAAACTCGGCAGACTTTTCTCACAAATGAACAAGCAACCAATAAAAAAAGTGACTCTAAAAAAATCTTTGACAACAGCCTATTGCTTGAAATATAGAAATCACTCTGTTTGGTGTTTTTTTTTTTTCTTAATAAACAATATAGTCCCTCCTTTTTTAAGGTGCCCAGCAGATTCATGGATGTGAATGTACTAATGGCAGTCCAGTTATTGATAGAACAGGTCTCTGTGGCAAAAAATGTCCAGCTTTTGCAGCAGATGCATCAGCACCTACTTTTTGACTTCAGCATATGGAACCGTGGGGACTTCCCATTCCGAATTGGTGAGAATATATTGTAAATGTTGTAACAGTTATTATTTTACTTAGTGTTTTATACCCTGTTTATTGATTATATAAGCACTCAAGGAAACACAACAATAACATCAATACTATTAAAATCAAAAGGAGTATAGTTTTACTAGACAACCCATGACCCATTGGGTCATCTTTCAGAAGTATTTTCTTACCTAAACAAAACAAAACAAAAACAAACAAACCAGAATGAGCATCGGTGGGTAAAAAAAGTAGTGGGAGTGAGAGTGACTTCTGATTTTCTTGCCAGCTTCCCCATTGACTTTGCTTGTGGGAAACTGGCAGGAAGTATCAGAAATTACAATCAGCTGAACATTGTGATAGGGTAGTTGCCACAACTTTGCGAGTACAACTGAGATCAAGATCCTTGAAATTTCAGTTACAGGGGAGTAATGAGTCTTGAATTTTGTATGCACTCTTTAAGTTAGCCAATTTGAGGTACCTTATTCAAAACCTTTGATGCAATGATGTACTTTTTGGCTAATTGAAAGTTAGGAACAGACAAACAGGAGAGTTATAGCAGTATATGGATAGATATTCTTAAAGTGGACACTGAAACATAAAATGCTTTGATTGTAATGGCCCCTGCCTACCGTAGTTCTAAGGTAATATAATTAGGCTGGCATGTTACAGATTGAATCCAATGAAAAAGGGATGAAGGCAAGACTTTTTATTTCACCCCATTGCTGCTGGAGCTACAAATAGGGAGCTACATATCATTTAACCCTTGAGTATTTCCCCTTCCTTTTCTTGAACAAGAGTAAAGCAGTAGAATCTATGCCATCTCCCACTGGATTTTATGGAATGAAAATGCCTTTTCTGGATTTAGATCAGGCTTCCTGGGGCAACAAGTAGGAAGAAAATAAAAGCAGATAAATGCCTCTAAAAGATATCATGCTCTGTGAACAAACTCATGCTTTTAGGCTCTTAGCTGTACTTACTTTAAACCATGGCTTAAAGTGTTCTTCTAACCAGCTTTCACTTTGACTTTGCTTGTTGGAAGTCCCTGGGGACGTCACAAATGGTGATCATGTGACCCTGGAATGCTGCAACTGTTGTAAATACATGTTGGTTGCCAAGTGTCCGAATTTTAATTATATGACGTGGGGGCACTGTGATGGTCATAAGTGCAAGGGCTGGTCATATGTTGCTTTTCTTTTAGCACCATTGTAACTATGAATGGTTGTTAAACAAGCGGTCCTAAGTTGAGGACTATCTGTAATCTAATCAGTGATCCATACAATTTACAAGTGTAGCTAATACAACTCTGTTCTAATCAGGACTTCTGATTTCTTTTTTAGGCCACATCCAATACCTTTCCACAATTATCAAAGATAGTAGAAGGCTCTTCCGGAAAAAATATGGTGTGCAGTTTTTGTTGGATACTCTGAGAATTTATTATGGGTATGGAATCTTGTCTTCCTTTTTTTGACTTGGGCTTTGCTTTTCAAAGTCTTTTTCTACATGCTGGAAACTCTTTGAATCTTTGAAAGACACCATATAAATATTGAATTGCTGCTGTAATAGTTGCATATTATGATTAGTAGCTATTTTTGCATCCTTTCAAGAAACACTGTCCATTTACATCTGTGGGACTTTTCCAAAGAAAATTGCAGAGGGTACAGGACAGTGCTTGTACCCTTTCAAGGAGGAGTCTAATCTTTTTCTAATTCCTTATTATCAGTTTCATAATGGATGCAACTCATTATGATTTTATATGGGGGAACAAAGTGCTTTCAAGTGCATAAATGCATACCAATTCCAAATTGTCTAAGGATGTATCCAGTTAGTAGGTGTCCAGAATTTCTTGCTTTTGTTTAAAATTGAAATTCTAATATACTGTAAATAGAATTTAAAATAGTAGTTGATACTTGCTGCTCTCAGCTGGCAAGTGTCTGTAACATTACAGCAATTGTGTTCTTCTATCAGTTGTAATTGGATATAGAATGGATGTATTGGAATGTCCTGTATTGAATTCACACATTGCACTAAGCTGTGATTTACTTTATTGTGGTTTTAACTGTAGTTTATTGAATAAACCATAATTATCTAGGTTCAGTTGCATAAACCATGGCTTAAAAACGCCTTACAAGATCCACACAGTATACTAGGCTGAACTATGCAAACTGCATTGTAGCTTAACCCTTATGAATGCCCCCCCCCCCAACTGATTGGATATCCTGGCATATGTTAAATCTTGTCACGTGTTCTAAATGATGGCCAGTTAAGAAAACATTGACATCTAACATTTCTTCCAGGAGCAACAAACCTGTGAGGTAGGTGCAGCCAGGGCAGCACTGGCCCAAATTCTTCCAGCAAGTTCATGGCTTAGTATGAACTAGTTTACCTAAGGTTTCATAATAATCTTTTCTTGGAAGAGTATAGGATTTTTTGTTTTGTTAAATTGTATTTTATTTTGAAAATAAAATAAACGACCTCCCTCCAAATGCTGACAATAAACAAATGTTCAATTTAAAATCATACTATAGCATTCATATTAAAAAGATGTTTAAATGGAAAAAGTAAAATACATCTAAGCAAGGGCTTTATAAAAGATTACTTTCCCCCATGTCTTTATTTTTATGTCTTTTAAAACTCTTACATTCGAAATCCGTGTATTTACTCATTTTGCTGTCAGTCTGGAAATCAACCCTGAAATTCTGTCCTGACAACATCAGTGTAATTGACACAGGTACTTAAGGAACAAGAGAGAATGGCTGTTCTGACCTAGGCTTCCTGATAAAGCATAAAGCACAAACTGAGTCCCAAAAAAACTCTTTTTATTTCAAGGGCTGTGAATTATGTTCATTCACAACCGTAATAAGTCCCAAACAGTTTTAATTAGTCCGACAGAAGTCTGCCACAGTCTTTCGGGAGAAGGCTGATAAGCACCCACCGTTATCTCTCTTGACACACTGCCAAAGACCTAATTGGCAAGTAGCTTTGCAAGGCCAAACAGAACACAGAGTCAGAACGGAGCTGCTGAGTTACACCGACCAGAATTGAACCAAGTTGCTTCCTGCAAAGCTCACATCCGTTTGCTCCACTTTTATGTCCTATGGGAGGGGCTGTTCTTGCCTTCTGGCAGCTCTGCGCGTACGCGCATTGAGAACAGGCTCCCCCTGTTCCTCTGCCTCGCTCATGTCAGCCTCTGGAGGCTCTGGATTCAGCACAGACCTCCCAGATGGCCCGGGCTGGATCTCTGCCTCTGGCACCGAGCCTTCTCCAGACTCCAGGCCTGGCCCATGTTCCTCCCCAGCCTCCTCGCTGTCCGACTCTGCTGCC
The DNA here is from genome assembly GCA_003457575.1 of Thermophis baileyi. Classification (NCBI taxonomy): domain Eukaryota; kingdom Metazoa; phylum Chordata; class Lepidosauria; order Squamata; family Dipsadidae; genus Thermophis; species Thermophis baileyi. The sequence goes on along the minus strand of QLTV01002419.1, from coordinate 2,899,225 downwards.
AGCTCCGCAGGCCGCTGGCGGACCACAACAATGGCTTGTGAAAAGAAGTACATTAGAACTGATTATTATGTTTTAATTGACAATCCTTGTTTCTGTTAGAAACCACTCCAGGGACAGTGACTTGCTTCCAGATGATCTTAGGACAATCAGGACATCTCTGTATGGTTTAATCAAATACTTCTTGACCAAAGGTGGGACACACGTGGAAGTCCAAAGCGTCATGGGATACATAGCAGCCACGGGTGATGAGGAGCAGGTAACTTACTATGTCTGTGCTCTTCATCTCTTCTTCCCTCTTTTGCTGTAATTGTCCATAACGATGGAAGGAGGCACCACCATCGATAAAACAGGTGCAACGAATAAGGGGATAGCCAGAATCATTGAAGGTGAATGTATTTCAAAGGTTAACCAACCTCCCTCAATTTCTCTCTCCATTGCACAGGGATACTATTCCTTTTTATTAACCACATAACATGATGAGGGTGCAGTGTTTGCACAGATTTGTCTGGTATGCCAATTGTACCCTTTCCTGGACCAGGAGGCCTTGATCACAATCACTCATGCCTTGGTCATTTCCCATTTGCATTTATTTATTTATTTATTTATTTATTTATTTGTCAAATTTTGGAACCGCCGATCTCATTCTCAGTTCTGAGAATGTTCTGTCCATGGGGCTGCCCTTGAAAACCACCTGGAAGCTATAACTTCCAGTGGGGTGCACAATGCAGTGGGGTGTATAATGATGGGTGCCCCTAGGTTTACCCAGGTTAGATGTCTGTTGCATGAACTGCAGTGGCTTCTGGTTTCCTTCTGAGAGAAATTCAAGGGGCTGTTTGTTATTTTTGAGGCCTTATACGGCACAGGGCTAGATGATCTGTGGGACTGCATCTCCCTAAGAACATCAACCTTCCTACCAGATTTGATAGGGTGGGCACACCCCTTCCCTTAAATATTGCTATTTTGTGGAAGCTAGGAAGCATGCCTTTTCCATAGAAGCTCCTGCCCTATGGATCACCCTTTCCCCTGAAGTTTGGCAGACACCACCCTCCTAGCCTTTCCAAAAAACTCTTGACCTGGCTTTCCCCCCAGGCATTGAGATAGAGTGAGATTGATGAGAGAGTGGTAGGTGTAACTGCAGTGGTGGGATTCAATTTTTTTTTACTACCGGCTCTGTGGCCGTGGCTTGGTGGGCGTGGTGTGGCTTGGTGGGCGTGGCTTGGTGGGCGTGGCAGGGAAAGGATACTGCAAAATCTACATTCCCTCCCCACTCCAGGGGAAGGTTACTGCAAAATCCCCATTTCCTCCCTATCAGCTGGGACTCGGGAGGCAGAGAATAGATGGGGGCGGGGCCAGTCAGAGGTGGTATTTACCGGTTCTCCGAACTACTTAAAATTTCCGCTACCAGTTCTCCGAACTACTTAAAATTTCCACTACTGGTTCTCCAGAACTGGTCAGAACCTGCTGAAACCCACCTTTGGTGCACTGCTTGTAAAGGTTTATTATGTTCCCAGGTTTTTATTATTTGTGGTTTTAATCGATAGATGCAGGGGTGAAATGCTCCTGGTTCACTCGTACCTGTCAGTCGCCGTAGAGCCGGTCGCCAAGGTAGCGCGAGGTGCTGCCCACCCGCCCGGACGCCGCCATTTGGGTTCTTTTACCCTCTGCGCATGCACAAAGCATTCTGTGCATTCGCAGAGGGTAAAAGAACCCAAATGACGGCGTCCGGGCGGGTGGGCGGCGCCTCGCGCTACCTTGGCCACCGGCTCTACGGCGACCGACAGGTACAAGCGAACCGGGAGCATTTCACCCCTGCTCCGGAAAGATGGCCGTGGGCGAGATGGCCACGGTGAGTTCGCTGTAGCGGATTGTCCCAGTCCATCCCTAGAAACCTGGCTGTCCAACCTTCGCTTGATAACCTCTAGAGATGCAACACACATAATTCAAGGAAGCAGGCTGTTCCATCTATACAGTATCATTTGGTATTCTTTAAGCGGCGGCGCCTCGCGCTACCTTGGCGACCGGCTCTACGGCGACTGACAGATACGAGCGAACCGGGAGCATTTCACCCCTGGATAGATGCATACAGTATATTAATTGTATAATGATGCTATTTTAGATGTTGCTCTGGAGCTACCCAAATTTTGGTATAAGATGGGTGACTATATAAATGTGTTAAATAAATAAATAAATAAATAAATAAATAAATAAATAAATAAATAAATACTGCAGCACATAACATAGTGAAGGTGTGATGTTTGCTGTTCGTAAGCTCTTAATTGTAGATCCAAACAAAGCTCATCTTGCCCAATTCTTTTCTCAGCATCCAGAGTTCTGTTGTTCCTTTCGTGTGGTAATTTTAAGAATTAGACTCAGGTCACCTCTAAAACCAACATTCGTTAACAAATTACTTACTATCTCCATAAACTAGATCCATGGCTGCTGTGTCTAGTCTGGATCTTTCCTTTCCCTTCACAGAAGTTGCCCTGTCGGGAGAAGCAGTAAGATTGTCTTCTCTTGGTGAGGATGTCATGCTATGGCTGGAGTGGTCAAATATCAGAAACTCCCAGCAAAAAAGTTGAAATCTATCCTGTATCATCATCAGTTTTCTGGGTGTATTATAGTCATTTCTTGAAGGTTGTGTAATCTGCTTATTTTGTGGAAATAAGTAGCCCATTTCTTATATGCCAGGTGGTTGTTAGAAAGTTGCAAGAATAAGTTGGTTTGTGTGTTCGTGTGTGTGTGCGTATGCGTGTCTCCTTTTCTCCATCTCTTTTTCTTTTATGCTGCAGTTTTTAGGCTGTAAGCCTAAGGAGAGGTCTTTTCTTTTTATTGATTGATTGATTTAAAAGCTGCTCTGATAAGCCTTTCCAGATAATAATGTAATAGATTAGAACAGAATAAAAGTGTTCATGCAAAACATTGTTGGGAAGGCTATGGGGTTATGTGAGGCTCCTCAAACATTAACAAAATCCATCACTTTTTCTTGTGCTTTTTAAAATGATTTGAGCAGCCATGTATTTCCCTACCTCCTGTTCTTGCAGATCTCTTTATCTCTGCTACAAGTATCTACTGTATATAGATGAGATTCAAAGTTCAGTTATATTCTGAAAAAATGACCTGTGTCTGAATAACTGGGGCAACTCTTAACAGGAGTTGTTTCTGTTTGCATTTTTAAACATACCTGTATTTCAGGTATGTTTAAAAATGCAACTATTGTTGCATTTCAGGCGACTAATGTTGTTTGAATGATATTGAATGTCAGGAATGACTTGCATTCTAGATTCATAGATGTGTGTGCCTTTTTTTCTCTTTTTCCCCAAGCTCTGTGGGATTCTAGATATGCTCTTCATCCTGCTTAACACCTGTCCAACCCGAGACCAGCTTTTCTTATTGCTTTTTGAGCCAGGAAATGCAGACATCCTTTATGCTCTTCTACTGAATCAGAGGTATTCTGATAGACTACGAGAACTTGTATTCAAGGTAATTTTGTTTTACATGTCTCCTAAAGTGATCGATAGTATTAGCAAGGTAGTGCATTTTTATATGAAACATGGGTTTTTTGGAAGAAGAAACAAGGCATAACTCCTCTTTCAAATTACCTTGCATTAAGTTTAGGGAATTGACAAATACTTTTTCTTCTGGGAGATATTTGGAAGGTGGATACAATATAGAGAGATGCCGATGTGTCTTAAGTAGCTGAGGTCCATGAGGTCAGGAAAGAAAGCTTAATCTGACTTCCGTATGAGATTTGTGTTTCTTCATCTCATTTTGTGGCAAAATCACACACAAATCTAGTTCAGCTTTGTAATTTGCAGGTTCCTTTTCCTACATAGACATCGTTTGTTATAATGATGAATATCTTTTGGGCTATAATTATGGAAACTATTATTTTGTGCTGTGTGGTGTAACTTCTAGAAATCAGCAGGCAAATAATAAAAAAAAGTTAAACAACAGTTGCTTTTTCTATGAAAAGTCCATTTGAATTCTGTTTTTCCACTGAGGTCTTGCTTGCAGGTGGACCTTGCTTGAGGTATACAAGCTACAGAGGCACTGCAGAATTTTCAATTTGTCTCCGGGTTGAGAAGTTCATGTTTTGTTGTTGTTGTTGCAGATTGCAGAGCAAATGCTGAAATGCACTAAAGTTTATGAACGGAGCAAACAACGTATGAAGCTCAGAGAAGTTGGCTATTCTGGACTGGGTCTGCTCCTGAATGAATCTCCACTTAGCACTTCTCTTATGAAGAACCTTTTCAACCAAATTCTGCATGCTGGTACTCAAATGTTTATTAGCTTTTCCACACAGCATATGCCCAGTATAAGTGTTTTAAACTGCAAATAGCACAAATGTGGTTAGCTAGCAAAATAGCAAACGTATATTGATAGCCATATTTTTGTGCTTTTATGGCATTTTGATAGAAATGAATTTATTTATTGTTGTAACATGTTTCTGTACTCTACAGATCCATTTGTGAATTGCAAGGACTTTTTAGCTCTGGTGCACTTGGCTCACCGAGCAGATCTCAACGTAAGAGTGGCTGCCTGTCGAAAGGTTAGTCTCCTTGTGGGGAGGGCACATTAATACTAAATAGTGGTCAACCTATTAATAGTCTGGAAAATAATTGTGGACGTTAGTATTTCTTAAATATTTAGTGAACTCTTCAGACAGTTGCTCTTGTGGAGGTAGCTGCAGAGGATAAGATGCAAGTACATCCATCTCTCTTAAGTAATATGTTTATCTTCAATAATATTCCTGCTGATGGCGCACCCTGAGAGAAATTGGCATCTAATGGCTAGTGAGATGGCTAGTACCACCAAAGACAGAAGAAGACAGTATGCAAACCTATTATCAGAACATGGGATAGATGGGAACTCTTCTTCCTGTCCAAAATCAGGCCAGCCTTGGCAGTCACTGGCTTTCTTTCTTAACAGTTTTCATAGTTCTTGCAGTAAGATCTGCATTTTTGAATGCTAACCCTATCTTTATATCTGTAGAGAGGGAGATGGCTTTGAGGAAATAGGTAAGAACCGCTGTTACATAAACAAAGAGGGCTGAAACAGTCCTTAAATCCTGGGAAACAAGCTAATATTGAGGCAGACTGGTTCAGACTGAATCTCCGGATTCACTGGGATATAAGAGGGATGGTAGGAAAAGCACAATCTGGCATGCAAGATTCTGTTACCAGAGCTTCTGTCAATAAAATATAGTTTTAGTTTTCCTGTACAGTTGGTTTTTCTGGTGTGGCCTGTTCATAGGGCTGACAACATCTGGTTCTCTTCAGCTATTTTTCACAGCACAATAAAGGTAGTCTAAGATGAGCATTTTTCAGTAGTGCTCTGTGGATTTTATATCTTTGGCATTCAGTGCTTTCATTTTTATGATGTCTGTGCGTCCAGTATACAGTAATATATACTGAAATTAAATTTACTACTTTTGAAAAGACAAATATGGACATTGTTTAGGACTTAAATAATTATGGGACGGATCCTATAATTGGACCTCTTCTTCATGCCTCTCTGACCCAAGGACATGTCCTCATAAAGCAACCTCCATCTCAGTCTTATGTCAGCATTCTTATTCACCTGGAGAAGGAGGTTGGTAACTTGCAGGTCTCTAATTATCCTGGCCATCACCCTTCCATCTGGCCATGGGGCTCTGCTTTGGCTGCTGGAGGAAAAGCCATATTAGCAACCAGAGTTCTTCCTTCCTTCCTTCTTTCCTTCTTTCCTTCTTTCCTTCTTTCCTTCTTTCCTTCTTTCCTTCTTTCCTTCTTTCCTTCCTTCCTTCCTTCCTTCCTTCCTTCCTTCCTTCCTTCCTTCCTCCCT
>QLTV01002419.1:2882406-2893392 GCA_003457575.1 Thermophis baileyi | reverse complement strand
CGGAGACGGCAGGTCTCGCGCTGCTGCTTCCCTGGTGGCAGCAGGAGCAGTGGGCCAGGGCCTCCCTCCCTCCCTCCCTCCCTCCCTGAGGGAGGAATAGCAACTTAGTGGAAAGCATTCTACGGTTTTCCTCTTCCTACTGGTAACATTTGCTTCTCCCTTCACCCTCACAGGCAATCCCTGTGTCCAACAGATGCAGGTCCTAGCTTCCATGGTTCATCTTCCTTTTATTGCACTTTCCTTAATTTCTGGAATTCCTTTTCTTAAGAAGCTGTAGAAAGCATGCTGCTGGGAGTATGGGGAAAAGCTCTGCAAAGAGCCCTAGCCAAACTGATATAAAGTTAATAACAATCCATGCCCTATTCATCTAAATGGGGCTTTTCTAAAGATGGTTGTATTTAACTTAGTACTTACAATGTAAATTACATGTTCATTTTACACTTCCCTGGCTATTAAGTTAGCATTACTTTATAAGTCTTTAACAGAAAGAATGATAAGTAGGTGTATAAGAAACTGAGAAAGTTATTTTATTTCATTCAGGAAACAAAAATAAATCTAAAACACAAAGCTTTTACAATGTATTGTATTTGAATCCATGTTTTCGGTAGCTTTTGCAAATCCTACATTCCCAACAAGATTCAGCACAACAGATTTCTCAGCAACTTGGGTGGCAGGAGACACTGACTCGACTGTTCCTGAAAGAGCATGCTGATGTCAGGAATGGTGTGAGGGACACCAAAAGCGACTCTACTAAAGGAGATGACAAGCGTGCTTCTGCCAAAGACCATCAGCAGTGTCGTACTTCCAAGGCTGATGGGGAAGATGGTGCCAGTTTTGCATCTGTCAATGGTTCTTGTGATCAGTGGAGCTTAGAAGATGGCAGATCTGTGACAGTGATGGAGGATACATCCGTGGGGGAGATGTCCTTTAGGCCTGAGGATCAGGAGGACTTGTGGCAGAAGAATCCACATTTAAGCTTAGACCTCTCAAGTGTTGACTCTTATGAACTGGGTGACAGTGGGAGCCAGATGGCTGATAGTCTGCCCAGCACCCCTTCTCCCATTGAGAATATAAAGACGTTTTCTGGACAGCTTGACAAGGAACCAAATGCTGCAGAGGACCTGGTATTCGCTGCTGATCTTTCCTTATTTGAATTTCATGAGGTACATGGCTAAAAGATACCCTTGCTGGGTTTTTCTGATTTTTTTTAAAAATAACATGAAACAGTAAGAATTCAGTAAGACACCCCCAGTGTACGTAAAATGCACACTTGGTGCTCCTGCTTCTCTCCCAAGTCTGGCTGTTATCTGCATCTGGACTGCTTGAGAGTGTAAGCAGACAAGTTGTTAGCCAGTTTCCAGATGTGCATCTCTTGGAAGAGCCATAAATCCTCTTTTCTCCTGATACTTCAGAAATGCTTTGGTTGGAGCATTATGGTTTTTAATTTTAATTATATTTGATTGATAGTTGCCATCTAAGGTTACTTTGTATAAGGTGGGTGACGTATACATTTTTCAACAAATCAATATGAATGAACGAGTGAGTGAATGAATGAATGAATGAATGAGTGAGAGTGAATGAATGAATGAAAGAAATTGAATGAATGAATGTATGAATGAATGAATGAATGAATGAATGAGATGCATCTTTCTTAGAACTGTCCATGCAAATTGCTCTGGGTTATTTATTTTCTTATTTTTAGTTCCTTGCACTTTTGCATCTATTTTTAGGCCACCCCTTTCAGTATGTTGCCTTTTCTTTCTTTTAAAAAACAGTGTAAGTGTAATGATTGTATAGTTTTCTGGGCCTCATCAGTCAAAAAAGATGCCTATTTTCATTTTAGAATCTGTAATACCAGCAGTTTTTAATATAAGCTGTGAATCTTTGTTATGAAGTGGAATTGGTCTGCTCTTTCTAAGTAAAATTAGTAAAATGCTTTTCAAAAATACTGTAATCTTTAAAATGCACGTCTGCTGTTACTAGGCATGCGAAGAAGATCTCCTTCAGCTTCTGACAGATATTTTGCTTTGTGTGATGTGGAAAGGCATCGAGAGGTCAGATGATGCAGCTTGGATTGAGAAGGGTCAGGTTTTTTCTGCGCTTACCAAATTGGGCATCTCTAATGAATTACTACGACCATCAGATGAGATTAAACTCAAGTAAGTCAAATTTTTCAAAATTTGTTTTTTGGGAAAGAAAAAATTGATAATGGAAAGCAGGAAAGAGGAATGAAGCACTGGACCTGAAGTAAAAAGATATTTTTAAAGAGAAGGAAAAAGGTGCTTAAAATTTTGTCCATATTGCTCAACAGTATCTTTCTTGTCTTTTTTTTTAAATTGAGTCTGTCCTTACAGTATTCAGTAATGTACAGTAAATGGGACTTATTTCACAAATCAGTTGTAGCTTTATTTCCAATGTATTATAATTCTTATGGTTATAAAATGATATGGCAAAGTTAGACCATGTGAATTAATGGTTCAGTTCTTGAACAAACAAGCAGAGATTTGTAACAAATCCATATTAAATAGTATTATTTGTTATTTGTTAGATATTGAGTGGTATACTGCCCTACTGTTTGTGGGTAACATGATTTTTATTCATCTTCAAATGCCATTTTGAGCCCTGAGTCCTCTACAAGATGGTCAAATATTCAGAGATTGAATGTCCAAAAGAGGGACTTACCCCTTTGTGAGAAGGGCCCAATGTACGTGTGCAAAATAATTTTACGTATACTAACTGCATTTAACTTCAACAGGAACTAGCTTCCTGTGTTTTCACAAATCAGACATTCTAGATCGAGAAACTGAATAAATAGTGAATATTTATTTTACTTGCTTCCTCCCATTACCTATTTAAAGGCATGCTAACACAAAAGCTTCTTTAATTCTTGTGTTATATTTAACAAATACAGAATTTCAGACATGGAAATAATATCAGGACCAAAATGTCCAAATAGCAGGTGTTTATATAACTTAAAGATCAGACTGCCAGAAAGCATTTTGAGATAATCAAACTCAGTTTATAGTTCTACAGAAGTTTCAAAAAGTTTAAAGAGCTAGGTTGGTTCCACCCCCTTTCCGATTTACCATCAGGAATGGATGTTTGGATCTAAAGCTGTTAAAGGGTTTCAGAGCAGCTATGGGCATGCATTCCAGGTATGTCTGCTAGGCCTTCTCTCCTTAAAATAGCTACACATTTTTCTTCTATTCCCCCCAAAATATGCATTTGAGTTAAGGAGGAGCTGACAGGAGAGGAGAGGCAGCTTCTATAAACAGAGTTTATTTTTGCTGAATCCCCTTTCCTCTGTCAGCCCATGCCAGTTCTTCCCATTTGGAGAATCACCAGAATATGATGATTCAGTTTTTAGGGTATGCAAGGCAAAAATGAAATGGGTAAAAATCTATTTATGTATTTATTTTTGTATTAAATTTATTTGTCATCCATCTTGCTGTGTGGCTACTCTGGGCGGCTTACAACAATAGAATAAAAATTATAAAACATGTAAATATAACAATAAAACACAATGAAAGTTCAGCAATATGAATTAAAAGATGGGCGGGGAGGGAGCCGGCGGCATGGGGTGAGGTGGCCACCTCCAGTGTGGTATTCCCGTATTGGGTCGCGAGGGCAACTGGCAGAGCCAGGTATTTTAGGCTCGTATAAAAAGACAGGAGGGTAGAGGCTTTTTGGCTCGACAAAAGCAGCCCATTAAAACAATAGGACTTGCCTCTGGGAACTCTTCTGTTTGACAATCCAGAGTGATTGATTTGAAAATTAAGGTAGAACATAACTTTGTGTAACATCTGAGAACATAACTAGAATATAATTTCTTGGTTGCAGTGGCAAAAGCTAAATAATAACAACATTGGGTTTAGCTCTGTTTTCCTGCTGCCTTTCCATCAGTAACTAAAATTCACAAAAGTTGCTTATTTTGTGCCACCTCTTTCTGTTTAACTTAGCTTGCTAGAGAAGATGCTGGAGTGGGCAGTCACTGACACAAGAGAAGCCAAATCCCTCCCAGTGTACACTGAAAATGCTTTCCGGCTCTTGTTCATTGTTCAGGATTTCCTGCAAGCAGAAGGTCTCGTGAATTCAAGACTCTGGACAGAAAAGGTCAGTATGAAACTATATAGGAAAAGCTTTGGAAAGATGCCAATTATCAGGTGCTATTGCTTAGTACCATGGTGGCGAACCTATGGAATGCGTGCCAGAAGCGGCACGCAGAGCCATCCCGTGTGGGACGCGCAGCCTCGCTGGCTCCTCTTCCACGTTCCTGTGCACACACACACGCCGGTCAGCTGGCCTTCGCGTGCGCGGGAGCGCTGAAACCCAGAAGAGCACCTGAACTTCCGGGTTTCCATTGCACACATTGAACGGCCAGCTGTTCATCGGGCGCGCATCCGCGCCTGCTCTTCCGGGTTTCGGCGCTCCTGCGCACACGAAGGCCAGCGAGGCTGCGCGGTCCAGGCGGGATGGTTTTGCGTGCCATTTCCGGCACGCAGATCGGCACGCAGTGACGTAAAAGGTTAGCCATCACTGGCTTAGTACATTTTCACCCTCTTTGAAAATACAAGAAATTGATTTAAAAGGCTACATTTAAATCTACATGGATTTGCCCTCAAATATTATTGGAGTATTTGGTAAATTCTCTAAGAATAATTTTTCCAAATTTAATTTTTAAGTGTAAGTTTTAAAAACTTTAGGATTAGTCAAGAAATACATTTTAAGGTTTAAGAGCCGAGGTGGCGCAGTGGTTAGAGTGCAGCACTGCAGGCTACTTCAGCTGACTGCTAGCTGCAGTTCGGCGGTTCAAATCTCACTGGCTCAAGGTTGACTCAACCTTCCATCCTTCTGAGGTGGGTAAAATGAGGACCCAGATTGTTGGGGGCAATATGCTGACTCTGTGAACCGCTTAGAGAGGGCTGTAAAGCACTGTAAAGCGGTATATAAGTCTAAGTGCTATTGCTATTGCTATTGCTAATCAAAGATTCTGTGAGGAAGAAATTATATACTGATAACGAATGTTGCTGTTTGGCAATTTCTATTCTCTGCTTGACATTTACCTTCCACTTACAAAGCTTCTGTGAAATTGTTGAATTGCTTCACCAATATACTTTTCCCAATTTTCCCCCCTCCCTCCTTTTAGGTGACAGGGTTGTTCATAAGTAGACCTGACTATACCAATTATGATCTGTGTCTTGATTTGTTGTGATTATTCAGACAAATCCATGCCACTTTCTTGGCAACATTTTTGGAAGTGATTTTACCGTTGCCTCCTTCTTAGGGGTAAGGGAGAGCAATTGACCCCAAAGTCACCCAATGATTTTCCATTATGGATAGCGGATCTCAGGCCACCTCAGTCCCTGCCCAACAATACTGTACTCACGCTTTATCACACTGGTTTCAGACATGACACTGTATGACTCTTCACCTTCAAAAGTTTATCCAGGTGTGGAAAAAAATAAGGATCACTTTTCTCTAGCAAGGGTTTAACATAAAAAATATTTGCCAACTCTTCTAAACATCAACAAATGATAGTAAAATCTATCAAAATCCTCCCATTGTCAAATAATCAAACTCAGGTCATTCTAATTCTATAGTAGTTTTCCTCAATCATTATATCGTTTTAATTGTGAGAGAATAGAAAAAATTTAAAATAACATAATTGAACATTATACCTTCTTGTGTCATGGGCCATGCATTCAATGTTCCTCAGTTTACATTCTGAACTTTTTTTTGTCTTAATTTTGGATTTAATTCTGCATAGCTTTTGGAAGAACTGGTGACGCTCATGGATACTTTGTCAATCTGGTACTCTTCTGGCCCAGAAAACGTGAAGCTCTATCAAGTACAGATCCAGCTGCTTCTTGGATTCATCGGACAAGATAATTTACAGGTGTGTTACATTATTGAAGGTTTCTGTGCACAAATATGGTGAAGTTTGATTTTCTTTTGCAAAGAAATATGTTCTGGCAAATTTGGGGCTTGAACGTCCTTACTTTACTTTTCCCCCCCTTAATACACAAATAAAAGAGAACTTTGGTGTCTGGATGGATTTAAAGAATAATTGAGCAATGTATAAATGTATGAGAATGTCCAAATACAATTTAGGAAAAAATACCAGCTTCTGCTTTCTCTGATTAGAATATGTTATTGTACAAACCATGGTCCCCTTCTTTTGTTTAGGCCACTGATTTATTTCAAATGATAAATGTCCTTTATATTAATTCTATCTACCTGTGGAGAAATTGTGAACCCAAGCTTCATTTTCTTCATAATAAATCATAGTTGATCATTAGTTTAGAATGTCTTTTTTTTTTTTAGCCTAACTTCCTTACAGAGACTTTGAAAGGATTCAGGAAGAAGCTGTACATATTTTTGAGACTTCTCAGAAGAAAGCTTGAATATAAATAGAAATAAACAATCAATAAATTGTATGTTGACAATATGCCAATAATCAATATATAATTTGGATGCACTAATAAATGCTTTTGATATGTCTAATTTTATTGAGTTGTGCTTACATGGTTATCATATTAACAATTAATAAGACCTGAGCCAGCTGAAAGTCAGGAATATTTGGGAGCCCTGTGTGCAGTGCCTTGAGTTATAAAGAGGAAAGGCAAATGTAGGTTCTCCCCTTATGGAATAATATACTTCCTGCTCTACTTAATTTACCTTGAGACAATGATATCAAATGAGAACCAGCAAACTGCAAAACAAAGCATCAGCTTGAAATACTACCTGAAGTTTCAGTAATACCTCTAGAGCAAAGTAATGCTCTTGGAAAGGCTTCAACACAATGACTGGTATGTCTTCTAGTAAATGAGTGCTTTGTGATTGGCTACGGCTATCATCAAAAGCATTTCAAGAGAGTCCCTGTAGTATGCTCTCAACATTTCAAATGTGCCCCAGGACCCCAAAGTGTATGGGATTTGAAGAGATGCAAGTGGAGAATTGAAATACCTTTTGGGAAAAATGTATAACTTAAATTATCTGTATTGGTTGAGTGTTATTTTTCTTCCCGTTTGCCCCTGCTCCAGGTTTGTGCAATGGCTGCAGCCAAGCTCAACACCCTCCTTCAGACCAAAGTACTTGACAACCAAGCGGAATCCTGTTACCTGCTGGGAAAACTGGAAGGCATCCTGAGCAGATCAATCCAAGAAAAGACTGAAACTTACTCCTTCTTGATCCCTCTAGTTCGAACTCTTATTTCCAAAATATATGACCTTCTGTTCATGAACTTGCACTTGCCTTCCTTGCCTTCTACTAATGGAAGCCCTTCCTTTTTTGAGGACTTCCAGGACTATTGTAGAACTGATGAATGGCAAGCTTACATCACTAAATATGTAAGTTGTGATTTCTTAAAATGCTTTTTCTCTCCAAAAAGGGGAGAGTGCGTTAACCTTCTTATCCTTCATTAACTAGATTATCCCTAATATGAAGCAGTATGAGCTCAGCATTTTCAGTGATGGCCATGAACATATGGCACTATATTGGAAGGATTGCTTTGAGGCACTAATGGTCAACATCCATAAACGGGAACGAGAGAGAGGAGAAAGCAAGCTCAAATTTCAGGTAAAATCTGAGTGACTTTCTCAGAAGTTTGCCTGAGCAAGAAAATCATGTGAGGATTAACAGGACCACAATTGAGCCTAGAATATATGTTACTAAGTGAGACATTTTTAAATTGAGTTTTGCCCCATTTTATGACTTTTCATGCCACATTTGTTAAGTGAATCATTGCAGTTGTTAAATTAATAACATGATTGTTAAGTGAATCTGGCTTCCCCATTGATTTTTCTTATCAGAAGGTCACAAAATATGATCACATGACCCCAGGACACTGCAGCCGTCATGTATATGAACCAGTTGTCAAGCATCTGAATGTAAATAACAGTCATAAGTGTAAAAAATGGTCACAAGTAACTTTTTTTGGTGCCGTTGTAACTTCAAACGATCACTAAATGAACTGTTGTAAGTCGAGGACTACCTGTATTTTGAGACTGGATTCCATAGGACATGGTGTCAACCATTTCTCTTTCATCAATATTGTATCTTTGACAGTGAAGGGAAGGAAATCTAACACTAATTCTCCTTTGGTTGATGTTGGAATCAATTTTTCATATAAAAGTTTGCCTGGGGTACATTTGTTTTTTTGACTAGTGCACAGAGTTATATTTTTTATCTGGCTAATGACTCAAAAAAAACCCCACTTCTATATATTATATGGAATTTGGATTATTATTTTTGTTATTACAGTCAATTCTCATCCAACAGGTTTTTCAAGTCCTTTGTTCTAGCCTTCCTAAGCACTTCTTTAAGATTTATTATGTTTCTGTCTCTAGGAATTTTTTGTAGAGCCATTTAACCGGAGGGCACGGCAGGAGAACATGCGTTACAATGGAATGCTAAAACAGTTAAATAATCAGCACACAACAACTCTGAGACAGTGGAGAGCTGCCAAACTTTACCTTACCTGTGAACAAGGCCCTTGGGCTGAAAGGTATGGGAAATAAGCATGTTTTCTTTCTCCTTGAAGCATATTTTACCTTTTCCGGAGGAAGACATGTGGCTGAAGAATAAAAAGAAAGAAAATCCTGGAAATTTTTGTAGCACATTTTGGGATCTGATGGTTAGTTTTCCAGGGTGGGCAGAAGTTGGAGTGCTTGTTGACTTGCCGTAATTTGGCAATAGTTCATTCCCTGTTATTCACCCAAAGTAGAAGCAAAATAACTCTCCTCTTCCTGCTTAAATGATATTGCTTGTGGTAGCACACAGTAAATTCTCAACTTCTGATTCCTGGAACAAATTCCTGGGCTCAAGTTATAATTTATATATTATAACTTGCCTTTTAATTTATTCATGTCTCCCTCTCTCTCTTTCTCCAGTTGATTAAACTTAGCATTCTAAGGGAAAACAGTAGGTACTGCCAACTGGAATTCTGCTCACTTTTGCTTTGAGATATCATGGTCAGCCCATTAGATTTATGACTCCTGTTGAAGCCTTGACTTCACACACAATAAAAATGCCTAACACTCCCCCCCACTCTTTTTTGAGGAGGTTTGGTACTGCTTTAAGCTGTTGGCAGAGATAATTCATAATTATCAAAGCGAAATAGAAAATTCCCTATATGTTTTTAATATAACAAAGAGATCCAGTTCAGCTTCATTTTCTATAAGAAGGAATCAGGTTATTTTCCGCAACTAGAGGGATCTTCATGCTTCCCCTGGAACAGTATGGAGGAAAAAATTATGAAAAAGAAAATCTAATTGCTGCAATTTTTTTTAAAAAAAATCTTGTATTCATGTTTTCTTGTTCTTTTCAGTACAAACAGTAACATCACATGCCTAATCTTGTTTAATTTCTTTTGGTATATTCCTTTAATCAGGAAGCCGAATCTCATTCACTGGAAACTTTCAAATGTGGAAAATTATTCACGAATGAGGCTAAAATTAGTGCAAAACTACAATTTCAACTCTCACCAGGAGGCCAGTGCCCTGAGGGATAATTTAGGTGAGGCCAAGTGGCTATGATGCTTGTTAGCTATTGATTTGGCTCTTTAAAATATTCAATCCTGATTTCTCACTGAACTTTTTAATTTCTTTCAAGTATAGAAAATTCTATTTTCTGTTCATGTTAAAAGTGTTCCTTTTTTGAGCAAATCTCCTTTTGCTTACCTGCTAAAATTACAATATAATATACCGTATTTTTCGGAGTATAAGACGCACCTTTTCCCCCCCAAAAAGAGGGTGAAAATCTGAGTGCATCTTATACTCCGAATGTAGCCCCGCCCAGCCTCTCAAACGGAGGTTTCAGAGGCTGAAAAAAAAAACAAGGCTCACAACCAACGAACCTGTTGCTAAAATTCACCTCTGAGAACAGCTGATTGGGGGTATTCCGGGAGCACGATCCACCCGCCAATCAGCTTTTTTCTTATTTTCCTCCCCACAAACTAAGGTGCGTCTTATACTCCGGTGCGTCTTATACTCCGAAAAATACGGTAAATAGAATCATGTGACTTATAGGAATTTTTCTATTGTATTGGCAGCCCAGTAGACAAACGGAAACCAATAGGTTTTTTTAGGATTTGAAGGAAATAGGCTCAAGCCAGTGTGAAATAACCCAGAATGATTTTATTGAATGAAATCAAAGTAAATTAAAATTAATTAAGAAAGTTAACAAAGAAGGATATGCTAATCTAGAATAGAATAGAATAGAATAGAAGAATAGATAGAATAGAATAGAATAGAATAGAATAGAATAGAATAGAATAGAATAGAATAGAATAGAATAGAATAGAATAGAATAGAATTTTTTTTTATTGGCCAAGTGTGATTGGACACACAAGGAATTTGTCTTGGTGCATACGCTCTCAGTGTACATAAAAGAAAAGATAAGTTCGTCAAGAATCATAAAGTACAACACTTAATGATAGTCCGGGTAGAAATAAGCAATCAAATCATAGTAGGAACCAGTCAATGTAAATCGTAAGGATACATTTTCTTAAGCAGTACTTTCAAAATATTTTAAAACATGTTCATAGTTCAAGAGAAACAAATGTTCAATGTAAAATAAAATAAAACAATTAGAATCACCACTAAAACTATACACATTCAGAATGACCTTCGTCTGGAGCCACTCATTTTGTAGACCATACTAAAATTGGAACTGAAACGAAGTGAACTGGCAAACAATTGAATTCCTTTTTAATACTGGTATGTCATGTTTCAGCAATCAGCCTCAATAATAACCTGTTCCACCTGTTCCAAAGCAGCTTCAACTCCCACCACTTTCAAAGAGCTGCCAATTTTAGCAAGATTTTATTAGAGAATTAATGACTGTGGTCAATATAGTACTATTAAATCATCTTGCATAGAACTTTGGCCATTACATTTTTCATTTTGTGTCAATCCTCTGCTGCGAATATTATTGCAGAAATTGCTATAACACACACACACACACACACGCGTTTTCTCTCTCTTC
>QLTV01002419.1:2839958-2879055 GCA_003457575.1 Thermophis baileyi | reverse complement strand
GGGGGGGGTTCTTTGGGGGGGGCGGGGGGGAGGTTATATTTGGGCAGATTGATTTGTCATTCTTTTTTGTTTAACGGATTACAACTATTTTAGAACTTATACTACAGTTCTTGTTCGTTTCATATCTTGTTTCATATCTTAATTGTTGATCAATGTTGCTATTGACTTTCAGTGACAGGGAACTATAAAAGGGTAGTTTGAAATGATGTGATCCTGATGCCTCTGATTGCTCAGTCCTGCTATGATTTTTAGCAAAGTTTCTATTTTGGCTCATTCCAATTGGCAGTTTTTACTTTTCCAACTATGTTACCTTCTTGACTTTCATAATTATCATATACGTTCTCTTTGAATGTAGTTAAGAATAAACTGAAATTCTTCTTCTATATCCAGGTATAGGTTTTGATTTTAAATGGCCTCTTTCTCAAATTCGAGAGATTCACTTGCGCCGTTATAATCTGAGGAGGTCGGCTTTGGAGATCTTTTTTATTGACCAGACCAATTATTTCCTTAACTTTAAAAAGGAGGTATGTAATTTTACATGTTTCTTGTGCAGAATACCTTGAGAGAAATCCCTAAAATGTCATTTTCATTACTGGGTGACTGGCCAGTGATCTCCTGTGAACAGATGAATGGGTTCAATTCAACAATATTCCTGACTATGCTAAAAATGAACCCAGCTTGGATGATGAAGTAATTGAATGGTTTTGTTTCATATTAGGATTTTAGGTGCATATTTAACTTTTTTTTGTGTGGTCTGCTGACATGTTTAATAATGAAAGCCAAAATATCTAGTTTAAATACCATATTTTATGCAGGTATGCTTAAAAGAAGACCAACATTTGTTTTAACAACTTCCTTGAGCATGCACCCATTTTCAACGCTTAGTGTAGTGGGCCATCGTTGCTGGAGATGACAAATGTTGAGGCAAAGCAAATAATGTAATAGCATTTATTGAAATGCATGAGAATTTATTACAGTAAAATGATAAATTGAATTGCATGGATTAGCCCCACAATCAGGTTGCCAAAACAGCAAGCTCAAATGTGAAAATAGGGGAAATTCTGATGATGTTATTCAATAAATTAACCTATGTACTTCTTTGTTGTAGTCAAGGAACAGAGTATATAGTCGAATTCTGTCTCTGTGTTCTCAAAATATTAGTGGGACCAGATCTCCCCAAGAATTATTCAAAACTTCTGGATTGACTCAGGTAGGATAATAAACTGAATGGTGGGGACATTAAAAATAATTCATGTCTCTTTTTGCTTGGAATAATAGCTCCCTCAGCTGGTGTCTGAGCTAATTTTTAAAATACGGATAAATCTAACATTTAAATGATAACTTCTATTTCTAATTCTATTCTCTATTAAAAATAGTTTGTCACTTGAAGAGTACAATAAACTTTAATTTGTGATACATATAGGATGAAATCCATTTTCTTCCTAATGATGACAAAACTAATATTAGCTTTATTTTACTCAACCTCATCCTAAATGGAGCATTCTGCTGCAAGTCACGTTTGTTGGATTATATAGGAAAGCAACAATAATATGAGTTTTTAAAAATAATTTTCATGGTTATATGTTTCTAGTTCTATATGGGTTGTAGGAGTAGGGTGGCATAAAAATCTGAATAAACATGAATGCTGCTTTAAGTTTACCATTTTGTTTGCTTTAATTATACTAAAATACATCACTAACTCTTTTTACACAACATTAGCTTCAACATTGGGTTTTCTTTATTTAGAAATGGGTGAACAGGGAAATATCCAATTTTGATTACCTCATTCAGTTAAATACAATGGCAGGACGAACCTACAATGATCTTGCACAATATCCTGTTGTAAGTATTATTTATGTCCATTGTTTCTGACTAGACATAATATTATATTTTATCAAAAAAACAAATGTGAGATTTGAAGAATGTTCTCCTTTTTGTTCAAGTTTCCATGGATCCTGCAGGATTATACTTCAGAAGAATTGGATTTGAATAATCCTGTAGTGTTTCGGGATTTGTCTAAACCTATTGGTGTAGTGAATGAAAAGAATGTGAGAGCTGTAAATGAAAGGTATTTCTTTTGAAGTAATCATTTAATTGATGTCCTTATTATGGATCTGCTTCTTCTTAATGTTTATGCTTGTTCTTCTCTTCCAACTAGTAAGTGGAATTCATTGTTCAGATGGTAGTGAAGAATTGAAGAAAACTGTTCAAGTATTCATTGATAGGCAGATTTAGGATAAGAGCATTTTAAATTGTCATAGCCAATAAAACTGAAGCACAGTTATTGGACGTGGAGGAAAGTAAGCAGTAATAAAACTCTGACAAAAAAAGAAAGTTGATAGCTATATTGCTAAAATAATGGTTGTTTATCATTGAGAATTTGGGACTGCATGTCGCCTTAGAAAAGCCCAGAGGAGGAAGCATTGTGAAGTTGGTGTATATGAATGCTTAAACATTTTTTTGAATTGAAAGAAATTCTTTGGGTGATAGGCAGAATCTCTGTGCTCTTTATTAGTATAGAAAATGTAAAATTGTTGTATAAAATATTTTCAGTGCAAAAATTCTATTTTTTCCATCACTTATTGTTTTCCTTGCTTTTCAACGACTCACCCATATGATGTTTATTCGCTATATAGTCATAAACTAAAAAGTCAATACTGGTTTACTTTAGTGTTTCAAGCCCAGCCTAGTTAATAAAAAGAAAAAATTTGATAGATCAGCTCCCAGATTCTTTTTGTCTATTATTTTTAAACTCTGGGTGTTCTTCATTCTCAGATGGTAAATGATACTAACTTCTGAGAGTAAATAAAACAATAAATAACAAAAGATTCACAATTATTTTTCTGTTTTGCTTTTTAAGATATGATAACTTTGAAGACCCCCTTGGAATTATTGACAAGTTTCACTATGGGACTCACTACTCCAATGCAGCTGGGGTCATGCATTACCTCATTCGGGTTGAACCTTTTACCACTTTGCATATCCAGCTTCAGAGTGGGAGGTATGATATTAAGCGATGTACCCATTTCTGTTGTTGGCTTAAAGGCTGAATTGCAGAATGTATTATTTTCCTTGAAAGTGAACAAGGTATCATTTATTCACATACTTAGGGTAAAGATGTTTATTTCTCAGAAGAGAAGCCCCCTTGCATATAATTCAGAGGAGCTGCAAATGCAATAGATCCTTTGAGTAAAGGAAGCAAAGAAAAAGCCACCTTTCCAATAAAACAAAAATATTGTTTGTTTGTTTGTTTGTTTGTTTGTTTATAAATTTTATTGGCCGCTCATCTCACCACAGGGTAACTCTGGGCGGCTTACAACATTAAAAAGTGTAATTATAAGATGTTTAACTTATGAACCGATAGTGGCTTTCTGACACTTTGCCATGTAATCTTAGCATCTTGGAGATGTCCAAATTTCCCACCAAGTTTTGTAATGGCCACACATGGTCTTCCTCCATGCAATTTGTTGCTGTCCAGAGCTTCATTTATATGCTAATAGCTAAATAGAGTTCTTGAATGAACAAGTTTTGTGTTCTAGTTCAAATATGATGCAGGAATGTGTGCAAATGATGTGTAGCTCCAGATATGCATTGTTATCCCAATAAGTAGGTATATTACTTTTTTAAAAAATTGCACCCATATTTGATTTTATAGGAAGAGCACTGAGCTAAAGATAAGTGCAATTCCATTTACACTTAATGGAAGTGGAATTATCCATTATTTAAATGGAATTTCAGTGGAAATACTGATGTGTAATTTGGAGAGTTTGCCTTTGTATTTTCTCTCTGCAGATTTGACTGTGCGGATCGACAGTTCCATTCCATTCATGCTACATGGCAAGCTCTCATGGAGAATCCAAATGATGTGAATGAGCTAATCCCAGAATTTTTCTACTTGCCAGAGTTCTTAGAGAATCAAAATCGTAAGAAGTTAAACCAATAATAAACTCCACAGAACAATGGAATCTCTTTTGTGGTTTAAGTAACACTATGTCAGGTGCAAAGAATCAGGACCATTCATGTGAATTGCAGCATAAATGATTTATTGAAGCCTATATACAAGAATCTAGTTAACTAACACCAGCATTAAACTGGCACTAGATAAGAGTCAACAGAATTTGGGGGGAGGGGGGGGCTAGACTTAGATCTCTTGTGGCAACGCAAAGACTCTAAACTGATGATGCATTTTACTCTGCTGTCCCCCCATCCATCTCCCCCCCCCAGTTTTGCCTGCTCTTCTCCTGCAACACATTGGCTAATGTTCTGATCCTGTGATTACAGAATGAATAGAAAATCTGATTTATCATACAAAAATTCCTAAATTACACTTTTGCCATATTATTACAAATACTGTTATTCTATTACATAATTTGGTTCTATTTAAAATAAATATGTGAGACATTGATTTTCCTGATTAACTGCTTTTCTTCTGTCATCTTCTCCTTCAGTGGTTTCTGGCTTAGAAAACAATAACTTCTGATAAACATTTTATCATCTTAATTGCATCTGAAACCCTTTTGTCTTATCTGCAGATTTCAATTTTGGTCATCTCCAGATTTCAAAAGAAGAGGTAAATGATGTTGTCCTACCAAAATGGGCACATTCTCCAGAAGACTTCATTTTCAAACATAGGAAAGCATTGGTGAGTTATAATCCCTCTGGAGAGATAATGTAAGATTTTAAAATGTGTGTTTAGCACAAAAGACCATCAGAGTATATGTGTAAGTTGACAGGAAATGAAATGAAAGTGTGCTGAATATGTTTCTGCCTTTAGTAATTTGTAAAAATAATAAATGCGGGATACAAATAAATAAGTTTAAAAATTTTAAAAGGTATGGCATTCACGAATGAATAATATTCATAATCATGTAAAATGATTTTCAGTGGCCTTTCTCTTTTCATTCTTCTTGATACAATATGATATACTATATTAATCAATCAACCATATCAAACATAAATATCAATCACAGTAAAATACAATAAAATGAGATATGATACAGTGAAGTGAGATAAAACAGAATAAAATATAGGAGACATGATAAATTGGAGATAAATAAGTAAGATAAAATAATATATTTTTTTCCAAGTGTTTTGGAAAAAAATCTTTTTATAATTCTTTTACAATGTAAGTTGTCTTTAGAGGTTTTACCACAGCTGAATTAAATTGTACTTTTCTGGTACCTATTTTTTTTCTCCTGAATGGTTGCAGAAACTTGGATTTATTTTCTTATATTTCACAGTTCCTATGTGTGCAAACATTATCATAAAACTAGGATGATCTTTTTCAATGAATGTAAATATGGAGAGCAAAGTGTATTTGGAAAAAGCTTTTTCCCCCCCCCAAAAATAAAATGGGCTAGAAGTTTTTTTTGAAGAACTCAGTTACTGAACTTAATTTTTTCTTGCTGTCTTAGGAATCAGAATATGTCTCTGCTCATCTCCATGAATGGATAGATCTGATTTTTGGCTATAAGCAAAGGGGGCCAGCTGCAGTGGAAGCTCTGAATGTCTTCTACTACTGTACCTATGAAGGTATGGAGCCCCATCTTTTCTTGGTTCATAATTGGATCGTGTGAGTTGGAAAGGTTAATAGTAGCTTTAAAAGCTAAACCAAGGAAGGGCAGGAGAGAGCACAACAGGCTTTGATTATGCCATGGATAAAATGTCGCACTCTTACCAAATAATTGCTATCTTTTATAGCTGTATGATTTGATTAGTGCTGCATAGTATTAAATGGCTTATCTATTATTCTTTTGCATTAGCATCTGTACATGGTTAATTAGGGTTAGGGAGAATGATTAACAGTGTATCAGTGGCCAACTATTTGGGGATAATATGTATGCATTACATCATGTTTGTGATGTCTTATAACAGTGATAGGTGGCAGTATCTAACTGACATTTGGCTGCTCCAGAAAAAAGCTAAGCAAGATCAGACCTTGTTAATACAGATAGTCCTCAACTTCTGACCACAATTGAGCCCAAATTTTCTGTTGCTGAGAAATTTGTTAAGTGAGTTTTGCCCCATTTTATGACTTTTCTTGCCACATTTGTTAAGTGAATCACAGCAGTTGTTAAATTAGTAACACAGTTGTTAGGTAAATCTGGCTTCCCCATTGACTTTGCTTGTCAGAAAGTAACAAAAGGAGATCACATGACCCTGGGACACTTCAGCTGTCATAAATGTGAGTCAGTTGTCAACCATCCGAATGTACATCACATGACCAAGGGGATGCTGCAATGGTCGTAAGTGTGAAAAATGGTCATAAGTCACGTTTATGCTGTTGTAACTTCGAATGCTCACTAAGCAAACTGTTGTAAGTCGAGGACTATCTGTATTTCGATGGAAGGCTACTACACAATCCCAGAATTGTAAACTAAATTGAAAGTTGTAAATACATCCTGGCAATCTTTGTGTGGTTTTATGGACATGTCCATGGCATCACCATTTCACCAGCACCATGAATCAAGGGCTTAGTTTTACTTACATCGTATCTATATATGGATCATTTAAGATTTCGGGAGTTGATTTTAAGTGACAAAGTTGATGTGATAAAAGTTCAGTTTTTATCTGAAATGTTCTCCTTGTCCTCATACAGAGTGTTCCACTCAGTCAGCTCTTACTGGACACTGCAGGAGGAGACCGTTGAGTTTAGGGTGGCAAAAAAAGTCAGAAAGAGTCTAGTAGCACCTTTTCTGACTAGCAAATTGTATTAACAGACATGAGCGTTGTCAGATTCATAGAGTGGCTAGACTACATGAAGTTTCCAGGCATCTGATGACATTAAATGCAGCTCATGGAAATTTATGTGTTTTTTTTAATAATTTTTTTTATTTTATTTTATAATATAAAAATTCCATTTTCAATTTAAACAATGTGTTGTCAGAGTGCTTATACATACATACATCTATATATATTTTCAAATCTAATTATATTCATTTAACAATATTGTTAACCTTTTTTTAACATTTTCCATTATAATATTAATTATCCAACCGTCAAATCAACCAAAAAATTTATTCTTCTGTTTACTTTCTCATATTTTCCATGTTCCAGTTTTGCTACAAAAATCATCTTTCCCTTCTTTCCTCTTCCCTCTCCTCTCCTCTCCTCCTCTCCCTACTTCCCTCCTCTTCTCCTCTCCTTCTCCTTTCTCTCCTCCTCTGCTTCCATCCCTTCCCTTTCTTTCCCTCTCTTCTTTCCCCTCTCTACCTCCTTCTTCCTTCACCCTCTCTTCTTTTTTTCCGGCCTTTTTCCTCTCCCCTACTTCCCTCCAATCCCCTCTACTCCTCCATCTTCCCACTTTCTTTCCCATTGTTGCATTCAATTATTTATCACCTGTAATTTATTTCTCAATATGCTACTAAGAAACAGATTTAATATTATAAATAATATTGATGATATTAATCATCCTCATTCATTTCAATTTTATTTAATTTTATATTGCTTCTTTTTTCCAAAATTTATCTTCTTCCCCCCTTCATCATAATTATATTATGAACAAGATGTTGCCCCAATCTCTTCTTTTGATTTCAACCATTATATTTCTTTTCTTATTTTTATCTTTACTCATTTTATTTTTATACAAACAATATCACTACAAGCCCTTAAATTCTCATCTCTTACTATATTACACTGATAAAAATATCTTCCAGGGTCCTATTGCTAATTTTCACACTTCATATTTATATCTTTTCTTCTTTATCTTATACATCTGTATTTCTATTTTAGTAAGGACAATATAGTTTATATGAGAACCGTTTAAGATGGTTAGTTAAACACAATAACATTAATACATTTAACTCTTCTAATATATATATTCTTCATCACCTCTTAAATCATCATTAGAAGTAAGCCATATTACTAGTTTTCATCTTTCATCTTTTTATATTTTTCTTCTTAGCTTAAATATCTATATTTTCATTATATTATAAATAATATGACCTTGTATGCCAATCTTATATGAGAACCATTTAAAATAATCATTCAAATACAATTAATCACATTAAGTACCTCTTCAACGATTCTCTTTTGGTCTCTCGAAAATTCCCTCTCATTAACTTTCTCCTTTTTTCCCCTTCTCTTAGCTTCTTTTTTTCCCTTTCTTTTATTTCTATATCTATACTTTCTTTTTTTCTGAATTTTGTTACTACCTTTTAAGTATATTATTTGATTAAATTTCCTCCAATTTTTTCCTAGAATCTTCCCACTATTACACCCTTTACTTCTTAATTGATCTTTTTGCAATGAGTATTTTCCCCTATCTGCTCCTTCTGTGCCACTGTAAATCCCAGTGAAATCATTTATCTGTTTTTTACTTTCAATTCTTTGTCCTTCTATATTATTTTCTTGCTCCTCCAACGCTGTATTTTCTACATGTTTTATATCATCCAACATCACTTCTAATTTCTCATCACCTTTTAAAAGTTTTAAAAGTTCATGTATAGTTTTTGAGATCTCCATTAATTCTTCATATATCCACAATTCCATTTTATCAATCTTGCTATCTTACAATTATAACTCTCTTGATTCAAACTTGAAGTCCATATAGCCTCTTTAAAATTTCATTTCCTAGTATCCGAATGTCCAGTTTTATTTTACTCCTTTCCAAGTCGAAGCTTTATTATCTTCCACTGACGCTGAAATCGAGACCAGATGCTGTAGCTCAAAACAAACCCTCCTTAGAAGTTCTCACAGTTCCCAAAATATCTTTCCATAAACAAGGTCAATCCACAGCTCCACACCATTTTTTCCTTTTTTCTTTTGTCTTCCACTAAGTCATTATAATGTTCTCTTTCCACCAGCAGATGGATCCTCTAATTCCCCATACACATAGATCAGTTTCCTGTTAAAACTTCCCAAAATACTTTAAATCCAGGTATAAAATGTTTTCTTCTTACTCTTCGTTCTCTTTTTAATTATTCTCTTTACTTTCACCAAATCCAATTGTAGTAATCACAATCCTTTTGGGCTTTAAGTGTTATAATATCCGGGGTTTTTTTTTTTCTTCCTTCCTCTATAATACTCCCGGTTGCCAGTTAGCTGCTAATTTCCGCTCCGGGGTCTTTTACAGTCTCATTTTAAAAGTTTCTTTTTATCTGTAAATTGGCCAATCACTCACCCGGTGTCAACACCTTGTTCACTCGCCACTCCTGCACAGTACTTGAATCAAAGCAATCTTCTCACCCCGACAATCCACATTTTCTTCTTCTTGCTTCTTTTGATGTGGCCGCCCTAGCTTCATAGCGACTCGCAATGGCCGCTTTCCTCAGCTGACGGTTTCAGAGGCTTCAGCCAACCCTCCAGAGAAATTGCCTTTTCCCTGTTGGCATCGGCTCGTGCCTCCTTATCCACTGTCCCTCCAGGACAGTTTAGGTCAATTAAGACCCCGAATCAGCTGGGGATTCGATGTTTCTTCAGGAACCCCTGAAGAACACGTCGTCTCGCCACAGCGTTGGCCACGCCCCTCAACCAAATTTTATGTTTGTTAATGACATCTTTTAGTCCGAAAATATGCTACTAGACTCCATGTGATTGCCACAGAAATTCTAAGGTTAAAATTCATCAACTTTTAGAAGTCTGTGCCTCTCATGATAAAATGATTCATCACAGCAGAAACTGAAGACCTTCTTTGGGAGGTGGTCCTTGTGTAACATCAATCTCCAAATACACCTTGAGCCTTCAATGCTTTTCTTCAGCTCCATTATAAATATGGGGGGATTGGAAACTTCTGCTTTTATTTGGTCACAGTTTAGCACATCATCTAAACTAGTATGAAGTTGAAGAATAATCCGAGTTGAAAAATAACCAGAATTTCTTAGGGCTGAATAATTTTAAAAAATGAAAGGAAATGCTTTGTAAACCATGCTGGAGCAAAGGGGATCACACAGGCACTTTCATCATACTAAACTAGGTTTATTCTTGTTCTTCATGTTGCAACCAAATGGATAGGGCAGATTGGTCACAGACCTTGGCCATAGTTAGCATTTAGGCCCTCATGAAATCTGCTCTTTCACTACCAGAGTTTGGTTTTCCTTAACCTGATGCTTTTTGGAGTTTGTAGTCTGAGTAGATCTGAAGGACACCAGATAGAAAGAGAGGCTACTGTACATTTATGGTACATGGAGAAACAATAACTGCAAGGGAGGGAGCAAGCGTACACCTCACCATAACAACTTCAAGTGATGAGAAACCATGTACAGAAAGGTATATTATTTTCATTATTTTGTTTGCCATTTGACTATCATTGCAGGAGCTGTAGACCTGGATGCCTTAACTGATGAGAAAGAAAGAAAAGCCTTAGAAGGGATGATTAACAACTTTGGACAAACACCTTGCCAATTATTGAAGGTAAATCTTTTGGAAGCACTAAGAATCCCAGGTATCATCTCCAAATGAATAGCCTCTCTTTGACCGTGTATCATGGTTCTCATGCTTCAGAAGGTTTCTCCTCAGGCCTTGCCACACCTCCCTGTTGTACCTCACAGTCACATACTGTGCCAAATCACACGATCTTTATTCCTCTTATTTCAATAATTTGTTGAAGAATCATTGTGTAATTGTGGTTCCCACTTCTCTGGACTTATTCTAGGAGCCCCATCCAGCAAGATTATCTGTGGAGGAAGTGCTGCAGAAGCAGACCAAAAATGAAAATTCCATCCTCAATCTGTTCCAGCATCTCCCTGAACTAAAATCCTTCTTCATTGAGGTAAAGATATTTGTTATCAGGTTGCAGCTGATAATGTTTCACATTATTTATATTTAATATTTTTAAAAACAGCCTCTAGGGTGTTTGAAAATAAAAATAATAATTTCCCACATGATTGGGTGAACTTAAAAATGGATTCAAGGTCAAAAAGCTTGATGCCTATAGAGACAGAAGACTGTGCATTACACATTTTCTACAATGATGGTAGAAACAGATCTATTCAGTTTTTTTAGTTTCTGCAAATGCAAAAAACCTACAGCAGTCTTTAACATTGTTTAAATCTCTCCAAACAGAGCAAAGCAGAGAAGTCAAAAGCACTCAGAGGATAGTAATATAGCAATAGCAATAGCACTTAGACTTATATACCACTTCATAGTGCTTTACAGCCCTCTCTACGCGGTTTACAGAGTTAGCATGTTGCCCCCAACAATCTGGGTCCTCATTTTGCCAACGTTGGAAGGATGGAAGGCTGAGTGAACCTTGAGCCAATGAGAATCTTACTCCTGGCAGTCAGCAGAATTAGCCTGCAATACTGCATTCTAACCACTGTGCCATGGTAACAGAGCTTGATGCTGTGACTGGCTCTCTTTTCTTTCTTTTAAGATTCTACTGTAGATATATTATGTGGATGAGGGCTTCGACTTCAGCATTGTGGCAGACAAAGT
Organism: Thermophis baileyi; assembly: GCA_003457575.1. Lineage (NCBI taxonomy): Eukaryota > Metazoa > Chordata > Lepidosauria > Squamata > Dipsadidae > Thermophis > Thermophis baileyi. The sequence goes on along the minus strand of QLTV01002419.1, from coordinate 2,867,682 downwards.
GTTAAGCCACAAGAAAATATTCTTAACATTTTTAAATATTTTTTTTTTGTGATGATGGAGGGCTTTTTTGTCAATCACATGAGGGTCCCAGGACATTTTTGCAGCCAATTAACAATGATTGGATAGGAGGATTACATTTTCCCAGCAGATCATAAAATGTCCAGGATCGCATTTCTGAGTATGCTTGAAATTAACCTCTCTACAATCTTATGTGGACCTCATTACAACTTATTCTCTAGAAGATGCTCATTCGCTTCAATGCTGGTCTACTTTCATTGAAGCCAAGATTTTGGTACTTTGAGAATTATTATTGCTGTTCTCCTTATTTATTTATTAGCATGTTTCTGAACATTCCAATGGTTTGTCTTTGTTACTAATAAACTGAGATGACTAGTTGTGCTGTACAACAGTCAAAGATGAATTACATAATAGTTTGAGAATAGGATACTGTACTGATTTTGCAGTACAGCCACAGAAAAGCAAGGGGTACTTTCATACTGATTGTCATGGCCCATTCGGAGCCTGAATCTGAGGAGGAGGATGAGACAGAGCTAGGGCCAATGGAGGAACGACCAGAGGAGCAGGTCCCTCGGGCCTGGGAAGGGTTGCCAGCGAGGAGAGGGGGTGCAGGAGGACCAGGCGAGGGGGAGGACAGGGCAGGCAGAGGAGCGATGGAGCTCTGGCGATGAGCAATTACCTCCATCCCCGAGCACCAAGAATGGAGAGGAGGCGGGATCAGCGCAGGGCAACCCGACGACTCAGGAGGAGGGCGCCCCGCCCCTCTTCACAAGGCTCACCTGGGGAATGATATTTAAAGATGATATTGGGAGGGGCGTTTGTCGGGAACAAGCGTTGAATCCGTGGAGCCTCGCGTGCAGTTGCCGACGTCTGGATTTTGCTGTGCTTTGTCTTGTGTGCCTTGCCCGGTTTGCCTGCCTTGCTGGACTTCTTGCCTTGGTTGCTGCCTTGCTAACTTTGCCTGCTGGGCTACTCGCAGCCAGAGGCTGTCGGAGGTGCGTGTGAGAGCTTTGCTCCAGGACTTGCAGTAAACATGGGGACGTTTGGGGCAAAGTTGGAGCAATAAAGGGGAGTTAGAACTGTTCTCTGGCTGTGTTGCTTCCGTGCCTCGCCCAGAGTCATCACACTGATTTAGATGTGTAGGTTTCAGAATATAATAATACATAGTTGCAGTTGCCTTAAGTTTTTTTAAAAAAACAATTCTAAGGTATCGATGGATATTCAATGTAATTATAAAAACACCTAATGTAGTTAGAAAAATGTTGTCCCATCTCCTGTTCCTCATTGTCTTTAGGGATACTCTGACTTTTTACCCTCCCATTTATACTTTATTTCTTTATATGCTTTATTTCCCACACATTTGTATTATACAAATATAGTAGGATAATATTGACCATGATAAATATGGCAACTGAGAGAAGGTAAAGGTAGCAATGAAGAAGCAATCATTATATAAATAGTTGCACCTTTTTAAGAAGCAGTTCTGACTAGCTGACACAATGAACCTTCAAGTCTTCAGCATAATTCTGTTTCCGCCTATTCCAGCAAAAACTGGGCAAGTGATTCAGATCCAGGAGTTCCTTCTGCTATTACACTTCAGAATTAGAAACACTTATTCTAGAAACTCCATTTAATATTAGCATCCCCATTGGCTGTAAGTTTGAATATCACCTACATGTTAGCATATGTCACATCAGATTAATTTGCCTTACTTACCATCACCAACTAGCATGTGTTTTCCCCTTAGGGAATCAGTGATGGAATCCCCATTGTTAAGGCCATTGTTCCCAGGAACCAATACCGGTCTTTCATGTCACAGGGAAGTCCAGAACTTTTGGTGAGTGACGTTTGCGAAAAATGCTGGAAGAAAGTCTGATATGAAATTATCAAAATGACTTGTTATTAATTGTTAACTTGTTGCCTGTTGTTAATTTGTTATTAATCTTTACCTTGTTTCCATCCAAAGGTGGAACGTTTAAGGATATTATAATGTACTGTATGTTGGGGTATCTTTGATCATGGTTGGTGTGATTGTTGTGTTTAATGTTTCCTGAGTAAATATAGTATCTTAATGCAATAAATACATAAAAATCAATAGATCTCTACTTTCAGAACTATAATTCAAAGATTCACAAAAGTGCAGCCGGATATAAAGGCAGGGAGAAAAGACAAATTGTATTTATATTTGATGTTACTGAAGTTCATATTTTATTTTTTTCAAATTAAACTTTCTTTTCTGAAGGTAACAGTGAATCTCAACTTCATTATTGGGACCCATGGATGGCTACCTTATGACCGAAATATTTCCAATTATTTCACTTTCCTTAAGGATCAAACAGTGACAAATCCCAAGTGAGTAAAAAACATAATTTTCTGGGACATATTTTGGCATGCGTTTTGCCAACCAGAGCCCATTTTATAAAATGTGTTGAAGTGATCCTTCATTGGGGATATGCATAGAGAGAAAGAATATTTTCATAGCTCTTCGTGTGTCTTTAATCTGTTTATCCAGAGGAATGTACAAATATGTCTATCTGAATCAAGCTACAAATATGCATATAGGCAGAAGTTAGTATGTATGCATACATACATTCAGTGTGTATGTTGTCTATTTTGAACTGCAAAGTAGGCTTCTGGGTAGGTGATGAAAGCTTCTGCTCAGAGCTGGATGCTATGGGAAATTATCTGAAGAAATCAATGGACTTTGCCGAAGGATGGTAATGTTGATGAAGGAGTCCATGGGCTCATGGTTAATTTTGGCTTAATAAACTGGCTCATTGAATTCATGTCCTCTTTGCTATTTAATCAGCTTTATACTGTCCTCTAGACATTTTCCCAAGGATAGGTACATCCCGATTGAACAAAGCTCAGATATGAGCCTGGAGATTCCTCTAATGCAAGATCAAGAGAATGGATGATAAAATCTTAAGTCCGCAGTTCAGATCTCAGAAACTTGCACAGTTACTGATAAGAATTGGGAGTTTGGTTATAATAGTATACCACAGTCAGTCATTATATGAATAAGTAGGATAAACCCTCTACCTGACCTCTGACTTGCCCTCTCCCTTCTCCCATCCTAACTGGAAGAAAACAAAATTTGTTACGCTGGAAGTTGAAACTTGTGCTTTATTCTCACTTTGATAAATGCTTATATCGTTGCAAGCAGATTTAATATTATTAAGTAATTATATTGCATTTTTATTTGCACTGAAACTTGCTTCATGATTTTGGGCAACAATATACTTTAATAAATGGAAAATGTAGATCTAATTTAAGTATTTGTTTCCAGAACACAACGAAACATCAGTGGTCCTTTTGCACCAGGATTGGAAATTACTTCAAAGTTGTTTGTGATGTCTCATGATGCAAAGTTGCTTTTCAGTGGAGGGCATTGGGACAATAGCATTCGTGTGACATCTCTCACCAAGGGAAAAGTGATGGCGCAGCATATTCGGCACATGGGTAAGGGATTGGGTATTTACTTACTTACTTACTTACTTACTTAGAGTGGATTAGACAGTGGGCCTATTTAGAATGTTGAGATGCTCTCACAAAATAGCTGCTACAAAATAGGTGGGGTTGCTTATAAATTTCTGCTCCAGGGAGCAGGCCAGTCACAAAGTTCCTGTTTACTGGGCAAGCAAACTGTAGAGAGCCACAGAGATGAACTATGCAGAAATTATTTGGAAAACACACAAGCCTGCATTAAGTTTGGGAAACAGTGAAAGCTGAGACAGAAGTTGAGCCTGGCTGGACCCTAAATCATTGGGCTATAAGAGGAAAGAAAGGGAAAACTCAGACTCAGACTTCGAAACGCCTGTTACTATATTCTCCATAGAGGGTGGAGCTAGCATCTAGGCATGGGTTGTCCTCGTCCTTTCATCCAATAGGACTGAGTCTTTTTTTACTGATTATTCCTGCCCGTGAGCCGGGGACCCCAGTTTCATTCAGTCCTCAGACAAGGACAGACTACTATATTCTATTTGAATAACATCCTCCAAAACAAAGCACTGGGCTGCAACCATCTACTAACTCTATATGCAAAAATGCTTAACAATTGAGAAATGTTCAGGAGCATACAGAAGATGTCTGTGCTTTGCTTTGCAGAATGCCCACATCCCGTTCATTTATGTAATTAAAGTAAGGAGACTGCCAGGCAAGATATCCATGGAAACATTGATGTTTATAGCAATTGTGTTGTCTACGCAGCAGTAAAGAGGTCCTGACTTTATAGCAGAAAGAAGCCCTAGAAATACAAAAGGATGCAGCAACACATTACTTGGATCTACTAATGGATCAAAAATAATGCTTAAACTACAAACAGGAGTGGCACCTTCTTGTTGGTCCTTCTTTCTTAATTCTGGATACAGAGAATAGATACAAATGTACTGTATTCTTCCATTGTAATATATAAAGAAAATTCACCATGTTGTGAATATGTAAAATATAGAGACCATTTGGTGGATGTTACTGCTTATTGCATCTCAGGAAATGATAAACGTATTGTAGATAACAATATTTATATTACTGCTGTGCTGATTAGCATTATTTTTAATAAGAAGGAAAGAGGTTACCTTCCAGATTTTCAAGATGTTAATTGTAGCTTGTTTTCTCATTTTATCCCCATGAGGTTGAGAATAGTTATTGTACCAAAGTCTACTGTTGACTTTAAAGGACCAAGTGAAGTTTTAAAGTAATGTCACTCTAGGCCTAGTCTAAAGTGTAGTCTAAGTATTAGATTGCATTGGCTCAGAAGCCTCTTCCATTCCACTATCTGTCCACAAGGATCCATTAGAACTTTTGTGAACTCTATAGATAGGCTAAAAAGACAATGGATCACCAATTAATCTAATGAGATATTCTTCCTCCGACACCAGAGTCTCTCTTTTTTAATCTTCCATAGCTTGGGGCAAACAAGGCTCCTCCTTTGTTTTTTGCTACCACAGACTAGTACTTCTTGGACTAGCATAAATCATGTTGGATTTGATCCATTTATCTCCTTCCTGACAAACCCCATAGAAATGAATAGAATTTAGCTTGAAAGAAGGTAAGTAAATGTGCATGAAGGCTCTGGTGAGCCTGTACTGACCCCACATCCGTATCCTATGAGAGTTGGCTCTTGAATGATAATATCTGATGGAGGAAAAAGTATTTTTACATAACTATTTATGTTTAATGCCTCTTTTTCCCAGGAGCAGAAATATTCTCTTTAGGAATCCTTATTAATATAATTAGGTGTTCCACATGATACATACAATGTTTGCTAATTCATATTCTTTAAAATCTAATGGTCATGAATTTACATTCATTTTGCAATGTAGAATAGTTGTTTCATTTTTGGCAAAGCCAGCAAATCTATGTTTAAACTGTCACTTTTTTATCTGGTTATTTCAATTTCTACGAATTGAGTCTTCCTCTGTTTGTTTGTGTTTGTAGACATTGTGACATGCTTAGCCATGGATTTCTGTGGGATCCATTTAATTTCGGGCTCAAGGGACACCACTTGTATGGTGTGGCAAATAGTTCAGCAGGTGAGTTGGCTTTTGTGGAACTCTGCAAGCCATTTGTGCTATGGGATGCCATCTTTTCTGATTGCATTAACTTACAGATGGGGCAGAAAGATCAGAATGTGACGTACAATACATTCATTCAAATTTTATAAAATATAAAAGGGTTACTTGAGTCTCACACAGTTGGGAATTTGTATAGGGCTTACAGAGCCATGAGGGATACATTCTGGCATATCTGATAGAAGAAGTATTAGTGCATGAAAACTTACATGAACATGCCAAAAGCACTGAGTTGAGGTGAGGTAAGACTGGAGTCCAGCGATGGTGTTTGCATTGCTAATGGGTTGGAGAGGATATGTTTTGGGCTGTTGGTTTTGTCTGGTTTCATTATGACTTTGTGCTGCTCATAATTGTGATGGGTAGCCATGAAAGTTTTTTTAAATAAATCAATAAAAATAAATTTATAAAAAGGTTGTTCTTGTACTGATTGTTCTTGTAACTCCTTGGAAAATAATACTGTGCATTTAAAAGCCCCAGTCCTTTGTTCACTGTTTAGTGCTTTCTTTAGTGTAAATATAAATTGGAACTATTGCTGTATCGGTTAGTTCTGAGGCACAAGTGATTCCTTTTTTATTCTTTTATACATCCTGAGATTTTCTGATTTTTTGAGCTAAGTTTTGTTTGTAACTCCTAAGAATAAATTGAATTGACATGTTTTCCTCCTGTTTTATCTGTTTTATTTACTTATTTTGGTAGCAGTTTCAGAAGATCCAGTTTTGTTTTCACCATGGCCAATAAAATGGCAGCTCAGCACCTACTGGCTGCCATTTTATTGGCAACTATGAGCTGCATTTTATTTTACCTTGGATGAAATAAAACTACCTTTATACCTTTACCTTACCTTTATTAGCTGCATTTTATTTTACCTTTGGTGACTTTCTAAACTTGCAGCTATCATCATAAACTGGAGCCGAGTTTGAAGCAAAGTTAAGTGGGTCTAAATAGTAGACTAATGACAATCATGATAGTAGTGAGCAGGAAGAGGTAGCTAAGCCTTTTCTTCCTTGGCTGCAGAAGTTGTTTAGTCTCTGCCCTAGCCTATAATAAGAATGTTTCATATATTAAGAAGCATTATGCTTCCTTAAAGTAGAAAGTTTGGAACAAAATGATGTCAGGTTTTGGGCAGATATGCTGCTTTGAAAATATCTTGTCTTTTAATATAACTCTGCTTCTTTCCAATATTTACTTGCAGGGAGGAGTGCCAATAGGACTGGCTCCTAAACCTATGCAGATTCTCTATGGACATACCAATGAAGTGTCTTCAGTTGGCATCAGTACAGAACTGGACATGGCAGTGTCAGGTGCCAGGGTATGCTTGCTTGTTGTTTCCTAAGTCTTCATTCAAAGTAAAGAAAACTGCTTCCCCGGCTTAAAGTACCTCATCAGTCTCAAGTAAACCTTGACTATGCAATTCATTCTTGCCAGGCCATTTACATTTCTAAGTTGTTCTCTTGTGGTAAATGATGCCTGAAAAGCTATGCCCGCTTTCTTTGGAAGTATTTCCCTTTTTGAACATCTGCTTCCAGGCAAAAATACATGCATGATAGCTTGCTGGCAAATGTTCAACACAGGACCATTTTGGAGTTTGATTTTAAAAAAAGGTCTTCTATTTTAAAATGTATTTCCAAAACATTCTTCCTTCCTGTCTTCTGCAGAAAGAATGGAATGCATTCAACAAAATATATAGAATGTTTTTAAAACTACAGTGTGGATACATAATGAACATTTGAGGCTGAGAGGAACTGCATTATTTAAAAGTCATTAATATAAAGTGCTATTATAAATACTTGCTGTTAAAATTCTTATTTGCCTCATAAAACACTGCTTAGATAGGATAATCCATTGAAAAACCTCTGCTTGGGTGGATCTTTTCTGTGTGCCATTCTGGGCATGCTGACTGTTGTATTAAAAGCACAGAGGCTAGTGTTGCTACACTATGAATTGTTTCTCACATTCTTCCAGTTTTAAAATATCTCTGTTTGGTTTTAATAGGATGGAACTGTGATTGTCCACACAATTCAGAAGGGGCAACATATGAGGACTCTGAGACCACCCTGTGAGAGTTCTCTCCCGATCACTGTTCCTAATCTGGCTGTATCTTGGGAAGGACACTTAGTCGTTCATACCAGCATAGAAGAAAAGACAACTCTCAAGGTATTAAGACAGCAGAATGCACAGGGGCTGCATTGGTTTTGTTTCTAGAGGTCGGGATAAATTAATTGTGTGATAGGAATAGTAATGGGAGTTTCTTATTGTCATTCAGCATTCTCAAGGCTAGTCCCTCCCTCCGTCACATCATGGAATGGTACATATAATTGTATGTCTAGATACATACAAATATATACCTGTAATCTGGGGCCCAAAGCAGTGGTGGGATTCAAATTTTTTTACTACCGGTTCTGTGGGCGTGGCCTTGGTGGGCGCGGCAGGGGAAGGATACTGCAAAATCTCCCTTCACTCCACACTCCAGGGGTAGGTTACTGCAAAATCCCCATTTCCTCCCGATCAGCTGTGACTCAGGAGGCAGAGAATAGATGGGGGTGGGGCCAGTCAGAGGTGGTATTTACTGGTTCTCCGAAGTACTCAAAATTTCCGCTACCGGTTCTCCAGAACTGGTCAGAACCTGCTGAAACCCACCTCTGGCCCATAGGTATATATTTATGTTTCCATAAACCATATATTCATGTTTTGTTGTCCAGAAAAATAGGCAAAGAGAGCATGATGTGTGAATTCAGTTACATAGACTTGGCTTAATCAAAAAGCAGCAACTTTTGCCTGTACATGAATTAGTATGGACAAAGTATTGAAATTCATTCTTGACTGTGTCTCCTGCCTCTGTATTGTAAGGTTGTGCAATTTATTTTGGACGAAAGGCTTTGCAACACACAGAAATGACAAAAGTAACTTTGGTCTGAGATTCACTGAAGCAGCCAAAGCTGTATCCAGGATTGTGTGGCTGCTGGAGGGAAGCTTCTATAGCTCTTTTTCCCCAAGCAAATCCTAGGCATTTCACTGCCTCAGTCCAAGAATTTAGTATCCCTGTTGGCCTAAACTCAATATTATGTAACAGAATTACCGTATTTTTCGGACTATAAAACGCTCCGGACTATAAGATGCACCTAGCTTTTGGGGAGGAAAACAAGAAAAAAAAATCTGCCTCTGCCTCCCAGCAATTTGCCTCCTTGAAGCAAACAGCAAACAGCCTGGTCAGCTTCAGCACAGCCTGATTTAGCACGAGCAGCTGATTGGCGGTTGGATCTGCCTCCCGGAATACCGCCTATCAGCTGTTCCAGGCTGTGAGGATCACCACCGCCCATTGCCACCGTCACCGCCCATCTGCCGCCTATCGCCACCTCCGCGCACCCCATTTTCTGACTGCGCATCCTGTTTTCGGCCTCCACGTGCCCCATTTTTGGCCTCCGCATGTCCCATTTTTGTCCCATTCCAGGCAGTGGGGATAGGTGGCGGTGGCGATGGGTGGCTACGGCAGCGATGGGCGGTGGCAATCCCCGCAGCCTGGAACAGCTGATAGGTGATATTCCGGTAGGCAGATCCAACTGCCAATCAGCTGCTTGTGCTAAATCAGGCTGTGCTGAAGCTGACCAGGCTGTTTGCTGCAAGGAGGCAAATTGCTGGGAGGCAGAGGCTGAAGGGTGGAGGTCGGCGGGTGGGTGGGGCTTCGGCAACATTCGCTGTATAAGACGCACAGACATTTCCACCCACTTAGGGGGGGAAGTGCATCTTATATACTGAAAAATACGGTATCTATTTTTAGCTGACTAAATGTTGCCTCTTAATGTTTCAATATGGCTATATTTGATATGGAATAAAAAGAGTCCTCCAGTCTACCAGTCTGGAGAGTAATATCTATTATTATTATTATTATTATTATTATTATTATTATTATTATTATTATTATTATTATTATTATTATTATTATTATTATTATTATTATTATTATTGCTGTTATTATTGCTGTTATTATTATTATTATTATTATTATTTATTTATTTATTTATTTATTTATTTAGCTTTAATTGCCTTTTTAGCAATGATCTTTTGCAAAATTGGTTCTAGGATAAAGTTCAAGACCAAATGCCATCATGTATTTATAATTTAATTGGAAAAAGACAATTTTGAGTTGTGTGGTTGTCATTTTGCTTCTAGATATGCATCCTTAGCAGTGTTGGAGAAATTGTGGCTTTCTCTTTTCCCAAATGCCAAGATATTGAGAATTTAGTTGCCAAGTTGTAGAGTCTTGGTGGTAGATTTTAGCCTTGCATATCTACTCTTTCTTGAATATGATCAGTTCTGCAACTGATATTCTGCAACATTCACTTCTCCGCAACTATTGGCAACCTTTTATTTGCATGTCCTCTGCAGACTAAAACACAGTCATACTCTCCCATTTAAAAAATGGGTAGAATTTCACAAAGTCACCACATTTTGTAAGATTTTGTATTCTCATATACAAAATTTTAATTTCCATGGGATCTGAAATGATTAACAACCCCTAACTTATACCCTATCTACAGAATTTGATATAAAATCATGCATTTACTAACCTAGACAGGTTCCTAATCAGGCTCCCACACCTGTAATATGTAAATATTATGTGAATTCACAACCCTGAACATTATGTGGAGATTACATGCCACGGTATCTTCTTTTTATAATGGTGCTACAAACAATACTGTTACAGAATTTAAAATTTCTATGGGGAAATGTTGTTGTTCAAGGCTTTTCCCTCTCTTTTATTGTTTCTTTGGTTTTCTGCCCAGGATAAGAATGCGTTGCATCTCTACTCTGTGAATGGGAAGTATTTGGGCTCTGAGAGCTTGAAGGAAGAAGTGTCGGATCTTTGTGTGACTGGAGAGTATATTGTTATAGGGAGTCTACAGGGATTTCTCTCCATAAGAGATCTCTACAGGTAAGGAGAAGCTTGAAAAGGAAGGTTGTTTCCAATGACTTGTAATGTTGACAACTTCAGTCCTTAGGGGCCTATGATCAATCAGCAGTTCTCAATTTACAGTCTACGATCTTCGTCCACCAATTACTATTGTTTATATGGAAGGAATCTCATATTCTGAATACTAAGAAGCAAATTAATTCCTTGCTGGTTAGTTATGTGCTGTTTACGAATTTGAGCTCTTTTATGATTCCTTTAACTACTAATCATGCTTCAGAATATCAGGAAACAATCTTTCTGGATCTCAGCCAACTTCCTGATTTGTGTTTTATTGCTGGTCACTACTGTTTTGTCCTTTTTCTCTTTCTACTCTAAATGTTTAGACAGAGCCTTAGTGAATACAGATAGTCCTCAACTTACGACCACAATTGAATCCAAAATCTCTGTTGCTGAGCAAGAAATTTGTTAAGTGAGTTTTGCCCCATCTTACGACCTTTCTTGCCACAATTGTTAAGTGAATCACTGCTGTGGTTAAGTTAGTAACATGCTTGTTAAGTGAATCTGGTTTCTGCATTGACTTCATATGTCAGAAGGTCACAAAAGGTAAATATATGATGCTGGGACACTACAGCTGTCATAAATACATGCCAGTTGCCAAGCATCTGAATTTTGATCACCTGACCACAGGGACGCATCTCAGTGGTTGTAAGTGTGAAAAATTGCCATAAGTCACTTTTTTCAGTGCCATTATAACTTTGAATGGTCAGTAAACGAATGGTGGTAAGTTGAGGAGTTAGTTACTTCATGTTATAATATGGTAATTGCTGTTGCTATTTCTCTAGTTCTGCTGGTTAATTGACTTCTGGTTAATTGTTGATAATTTTCCATTCCAAATTTCCTTCTGTAGTTCATACAAACACACACTACACCAAAACACCATTTTTGGGGAGAATTCTGAGAAATTGGGTGGGGGGGGGAGAGATATAAGTGCAGTCAAGAGCTGCACTTGTTCACAAGTGGCTTTATTTAGCATGAATCTGAATCCAACTCAATAACAGTAATTCGATTTTCAGTGAACTCCCTTGTATGAGCCATTTGGGAACAGAAGCAAGTTATATTTTTGTTTGAGTAATGGATATGCTTAGATTAGAGCTATAATTTAATTTGAGATTGATTGTTTATAGATTTGGAATTGCTCTTATGTTTGGATTTGCATCTTAAAATGATATCCTTTTTTGTATCAATTCATTCTAATAAATTATAGACATTTAATCTATGCTGAAATTGAGTAGTAAGTTTGATGCACTGAACTGGCCCAGAAGAAAAGGTTTAAAAATGGCGGTATTGTCAGTCTTGGTCACAACCAGTCAATGCCTTTGAGGAAATCTTTGAGGAGTACCGTCCTCTTTTCCATTACTGACCATGTCCTAGATACAGATGTCAAATCAGAAACTCGGTACATAATGCTTCATAAGACTTGCTGGCAGATGTCAGCAATTTCTATCTTTTAATGTAAATTGCCCATCGAGTGCTTTTTGGTCTGCTGTAAATAATAGATGTTTGTTATTTCTTTATTTCAGCCTGAGCCTTAGCTCCTCACCTTTAGCCATGCGGCTGCCAATTCACTGTGTTTCTGTTACCAAAGAGTTCAGCCACATTCTGGTGGGCCTCGATGATGGCAAGTTGATTATCATTGGCGTTGGAAAGCCAGCAGAGGTAAAACCTACCATCAAGAACTTTATCTACCGAACAATGGGAAGCTCATTTATTTCTGCTTTCCGGCTGAGCAAGCGATCGCTTCTGTGGCAGGGCAAACTTCAAAGCAAATTTGACCTTTCAAGGGGGAAGAAATAATTCCCAAGACATTCTTAGAGATTCTTTAACACGTCCTTCTCTGCTTGGAAAAAAAAAGAGAGAATGTAGAGGGGAACCCACGGGGGGGGAAAGGAGGTGTGCTGAACTAACATACAGATTTTATTGACTTAGCCTGAATGCGCTAATAGTGCTTTCTAACTGGACTGAACTTGCTTAGTGCCACCTGCCATTTAATACTTAATTCTCAACGTTAACCTGTTGCCACTGTTTACAATGAATGACATTAGCTTCCAGAAGAGCACTGAATAGACAACAGTGGGCTACTTTGGAACCATTATGGCTTTGCTTAGCTGCATTCATGCTCCATTTTAAAAAAATGCCATTAAGGATCCATCTTTTTGTTGCTAATTAGATTTATGCAAAGGGCAGTGCTTCTCATCCTCGGAGTGGATGCAAACTACTTGGATGCCAACTACAATTATGCAGTGTTTATTGGGCATGTCCTTTAGTCTACCATACAAAAGGGATGCCACCAAAATATTTCCTAGAGAAGTAAACCAAAGCCCTTCAGTGACACCCTGGGCTTTCTCAACTGATGGGATACTGCATTATGGCGTTTGTGAAAATGATTCTCCTAATTTCGGAGAGATGCCCACTAGTATTTTCTTAACACAAGCAATCTCTGCACTAACCTCTTCAGAAGAAGCCAGGAAATGACTGATGCTTATTAATTATTGAGGACGATATAAAATCTTTGCAGGCTGTCTCTCAAGTGTCACATTGGGGGAAGTGTCTAAACCCTTTTCAAATCTCTGGAATATCCAGGTTATAACTGATATCTAAGCCATTCACTCTCTTAGTTCAAGTTGTCAAGCTGAAGTCAGGCTTTGACTTCATTCAAAGTCACAGTCAAATGTTGCACTATTATCTCGATTAGATAAATTATTTATTTGCCAAAAAGATGTGTGTTGTTTACACCACAAAACTAGTATGCCTTTAATTGCACAACCCAGCCAGGTCATTTGATTGTTGACCTAGGTTTTGAGTCTCTCTTATTTATTTACTTATTTATTGCATTATAAATTGCATCATTTAACACTAATTGTTTGCACTGATTAAGATTAATGTAAATGCGTATAGGTTTCCCACCATAATAATTTTCTTCTGCCATTCCCTGTTTTTGCTGTTATTTTTCAAACATTGTCAAGTGTTTTACCTCTAAACACTCTTTATGGTGTAAAGATTATGTGTTCATTTGCCATTGGCTCCAAAGCATATTTAGAAGACTACCTAATTAGGTTGTTCAATTTGCAACCTTAAACAAAATTGATTGTTTTATAGAGGTTCTTTTCTGTTTATATTTCAAAACCAAATAACGACAGAAGGCACCATAATCTTGATATCTAAATTCTGTTTTCTTCAGCCTACAAAGCTTTTTTAGGGCATTCAAAGATGCCTCTTTAAAGTCACTTGACAATGTGACCCTTTAACAATGTATTTGAGAGAATTCCACTTTGTGCCCTTTGTTTGTTTTCCCTAGGATTGTCCAAACACTGAAATACTTTAGAAATAAATTGCCATTGTGTTGTGTATATGTGCTCTATCTTTTGCTGTCTGCGCTTCTGTAGAATCATCTGAAGTTTTTATTTAATTTATCCCCCTTATCCCACTTTCCCCTTCCTTTTTGTGTCTCTGGCTTACTTTAAACAGATGCGTGCTGGCCAACTCTCCCGAAAATTGTGGGGTTCAAGCAAACGGATCAGTCAAATTTCATCTGGAGAAACTGAATATAATACTCAAGATTCCATGTGATATCTGCTCCTATCATCTCTTTGGATTCATACATTTTTGTTTAATTTTCCAATCATACCCCCCAACTTTCTCAGTTATGTTGCAACTACAGCAAATTTCCACAGGCACATATGCATATTAGTATACAACATCTATTGTTTTTTGTGCTAAGTAGAAGCAATAAGCTAATTCAGTCCTTTTTAAACACATTGCGAGATTAGATAGATAGATAGATAGATAGATAGATAGATAGATAGATGATAGATAGATAGATAGATAGATAGATAGATAGATAGATAGATAGATGATAGATAGATAGATAGATAGATAGATAGATAGATAGATAGATAGATAGATAGATAGATAGATAGAATGGATCTATATAGTGAATATTGAAAATTTAACTGACATATGAGAAAGCCAACAAACTGGGATAAATTTAATGACTATCAGCAATGTAAAGTATTTTGACAGTCACTAAATTTGCCTGTAATTACATAAATGTCAAAATCAGTAATTTGTGGCTATCCATTATAACATTATTCTGTACCCTCCTTTACATAACCTGCTGCTGTTTTGGCATAATAGAACTCACAGTTTGTGTTCAAGGTGGCCTTGGCCACTGGAGAGGTAGTTGCTGTCATGCCAAAAAAAGAATTAGAGATCTAGTTTTTAAGTCCTCCTTGACAAAAGGAGTCTTCTGGATCTTGGTTAATGTCTCTCTAAATTATTTAACTATATAAATCAACAAAACAATTATTTAAAAAAATTTCAATGCCTTTTTAGTTCTTGGAAACTGAATGAGAATTTTATTTAAACTCACCTATTTAAGGGGGGAAATGGATGGCTGTCAGTGTAAGTTGCTCTACTCAGAAGTCAGCTTTCTGAAAGTAAATCTTTTGAACAGATTGAAGGTGCAAGTTGAATGGTTAATATATGAACATAAATGACAAAAAAAAAATAAGAGGACCAACGAATGAGTTCTTAATTTTTTGGGATTCAGCACAGAAATTTCATCCTTCAGGGTATCTGATTCAGCATTATTAAATGGTAACTGAAACCATTTTTTGCTGCTAAATATTAAATTTGAGCATTAAAACATTAATGTACTCCATGCACAAAAACATTGGGATAGTCCTCCTGATTTTACATTTGCAATAGCGGGGAGAGGGAGATGCCATAAATAGGGCCAGGTAGTTCTTTCGGTCAGAAGATGATAGCTTAGCAGTTTTGTTTGGTTCTTTAAGGGCCAGTGTATATGCACATGATTGAATCTCATCTCACACATCTGAAAAAGCTACCGGTACTATGCTGTTAATGGCAGTCATTTTTGTAATGGGAAGAAATCTTCATCTGCAGAGTTATGGTATAATAACATTTCTTAACTCTAAGAATTATTTCAATGCTGGGAAATGTAAATGAGAGACACTACAAATGTAACATATATCTTCTCTATATTTCTCCAGGTTTTATTTTGCACAGTGTGAATTGTAATCGTAACTGAGGGTTTATTTTTTAAACAAATTGGATGTTAAATATAGGCAATTGTGTAATGGGAAAATGATGCAACTTTAGCCTTGGTTGCAAAGTCTTTGAGTGAGAATGTTCTGATTCCCCAAGCAAAGAACATCTTTTTGTTATATCTTTTTATGATTTTGTGTTCACTGTTGTAAGAAAAATTGCAGGCTTATTAAGAGCAGAGTACATGAATATTCCAGTGTGCTATATACACCTTATGGAGGTAGATTTATAACTTTCTCCTGGTTCCTTTGAGGCTCAAAAGTTGATGAACTACGAAAGAAACACAAGAAAATATGAAGTTAATCCTTAATTTTGGGTTGAAATTTTGCAGACTTTATCACAGATACAAAATTCATTCATTTTCATTATTATTTCTTCAAAGACTGTATTGTCTTTTATTCTGCTTAGATACATACGTGTTTAAATATCTTTCTGTAGTCTAAGCTTCAATCTTTTCCTTGGATAAGACTAATTGAAGTTAATGGGACTAATATTTAAGAAGACATATGTAGAATGTTCTGGAAAAATGTTATATTTTACTAATCTTTAGCGTAAAATAATTGTGGGCAAAAAGCACAGATTTGGGGTTAATCTTAAAGTTAAGCAGAGTCTGGACTGTTTAGTACATAGATGGAAGAGCTTGTGGGAATTCCAGAGTTGTGAGGTAGATAAGGAATTTGAAAGCACAGCCCAGAAGAAGGGAACTCCAAGCTATTTCTGTATTGTTGCGAAGAAAGTGATATGGATGTATCTATGAAGTCGCCAGGAGCTCTACTGAAAGATGACCTGACTTTTTCGACAATCTTATAGATTGGATAGAAGAGTCTAAAGAAAAGTTACACAAGACTGAACTTCAAAATATGTTAAAAGATGTATGAGAAAGTTGGAATAGAAAACATTAGCATTACCAAAGATAATCACAAAGTGTTTGATGTTTTTGATGTGAAGTTGGGTTATGAGAATTTAAAAACTGAAGGATTATTAATCAATGTTGCAGACTGAACCATTTCTGTAAAAGCATGTAGATGCTATACTTAAATATGGGACTGCATGTAAAGGATATTCTAGGGCATTATATTAATGGTTTTGCAATTGTATATTTGATATGTGTATATTTTGAAATGTGTTTAAAATTTCAGAGAGATTTCAAGTGAGCCAATTCAAAGACCTCCATTCCAGGAAAATAATGGATATTTTCTATATAAAGCTCTCTTACATGAGCTTCAAAAAGCCTCTTGCTAGAAATTTCTCAGCTATTTACCAGAGTCTACACAACGTTTTAATTTCTTGGAGATAATTTATAGTTTTAAAAAATGAAATGTTAGGGTATATCCAAAAAGGGTAGGAGAACAACATTTTTAAAATGGTTTTTTATTGAAATCAGGTAGCAGAAACCATCCAAATGTCCTTTCTATAGGCGCTATGATTATTTATTTATTTAAGATGTGCAAAAGATTGACTTGAAAGAGTTCTGGGCTCTTTCCTATGTAAGGCTAAGAATAGCTTTGACAATTAGTTTAGTAATTTTAATTCCTGTTTTAATAACTGTATTTTATGTATTTATTCATGTACTTCCTTTAGGATGTGGAAAGTGGCTCAAAATGGATTTAATATCTGTTGTAACAAAAATATATGAGATGAAATATCAGATGTTATTCCCTCAAACAACATTTTACAAAAAGCAAATATTAATTTGCATTATTTTTGGTGGTCATTCTCCATACTAGTAATTTCATTTACTAGTATGGAGAATGACCACCAAAAATAATGCAAATATATATTTGCTTTTTGTAAAATGTTGTTTGAGGGAATCAACGCTAAAAATAGATTCAATGGAGTACTAAAACAGTATAATACAAATTCACATTTTGCTTCCAAAGATACTGCAGAATTGATGTTCCATTGCATATAAGTGAGGGCCCCAGAATCAATCAATCAATCAATCTCCCATCTCTGTTATCTTGGCCCAAATACTGTGTTGGGAGCAGGTGTCTGCAACACGCATGTCTAGCTGTCTCCCTACTTCCAAGGAGACATGCCTAGCACCAGAGCATGGCGGGAATGGTTGATTTGTGGACTTAAATCTGAAAACTCTACATAGGCTTTCTGTGGTATTCTTCTGACTGGTGTCCCCACTGGTGCCTCTGGACTGGGTTAGATACCTGGTGACTGTATGGACGGATGCTTGCTACCTTGGCTGTCTTTAGAAAAAAGACCCTTAGTATACGAATTCTGAACACTTTTAATGTTTTCTTACCCGTGTCATACATTTGAATATCAGAAAAGTGCAGGAACGCTATAAGGTGAAAAGATGGCATGGAAAATCCACATTAAGAATGTAAAGTAAAGTTGTGCTTTGTTTAAAATTTTGCACAGAGGTTTGCTTTTCAGAAAGTGAAATTATCATGCTTGATATTGCTTTCTCTGCATTACTCAGAGAACAAATACTGTTTTATCTTCTTTGAATGGGCTTTTGCAAAAAAGAAAAAAAAAGTTCAGCATCTCTACTCAGTCATTTAACAGCTGTATTTCTGAAGGCTACACTGAAAGCGTTAGGCTCAGGCTAACAGAATTATGATATATCTCACTGAAATCAAGCAGACTTGGATGGTGGCCAGAATAGATGATGGAATGGTCTGAAAAGAAAATTGGTTGGTTATTTGGGAGTTTTCTGAAATATAGATTATAAACAAGCATTAAGGAAGAGACTGATTGAAGGTGCCTATTGCACAAAGCATCAAGTTAATATTTCTCAGTATTTAAATCAGACTTTTTTAAAACAACAACAACCCAGTCTCAATATTTGCTCAGTTTTTCCAGGACTGTGCTTATGTTCAGATCAGTCAGATAAGGATAGCACCTCTCAGTGCTCCATGTTATTTCAGTGGCAGGCATAGCTATCTATGCACATCCATGATATTTGTACTATTTACATGCCAGTGAAATTCACCATCACAGGTTGCTAACCCTAACTTAAAGCAGAATGAACCACTTTAGAAAAATGTCTGCAATTTTCAGTGTTGTGCTGTCATGAATTCTGGAGAAACAACTTCCATTGTTAAAGCTTCCAACACCACTTTGCTATCAAAAATGCATACATTAGTAGGCATGAAGTTTGCCTGATTTGATGCTACAAGAGAGAGAGAAAGTACCACGAAGGCCGGGGTTTTAGACTCTCCTCCATTAATTAAGAACTGGCTTTGGAAATTGTGCTGGCACCAAACAAATTTTCTTTTACGAAGTTCAGCATTACACCTAACCTGTGCCTCTGCATTTGCTTAAAACATCACACTTAAAAGTAAAAAGAACACGAAGCCTTCTGTACATAATCTAATGCTGATTATTCTAATAGTGCAATCTTGACTTCAAATGCCAAAAATGCCTTCAAATTTTAGATGGAAGTGTTTTGATATAATTAAATTTCACTTAGCCATCATGGAATGTTAAAACCTATCTCTCAATCTTTTGTGCAATATCTTTTCTTTATTTCTGGTGCTTCTAAGGTTAAATAATATTCTATTTGTATTAGTGTTCCAATGATAACGTTTAATAATTTTAAGCTTGTATGTATGTATGTATATTAGCTAACAGTGAACTGGTTTCTGTACAGCATGGTGAGAAATGTTTTAAAAATTGCACTTTGTAGGATTTACAGATTTGTAATTTAAACCTTTTTAAAATGCTTGCATACTTTGTACATAAAATGATTGTCAAATTAGCTTTGTATATAACAAGGTTTGAAGCCAATTAAATTTAAAAAATGGACCTGTGACTAGTCTCCTAATGAATGATAGAATTGTTTCCTATTTCCCAAAATACAGCGCCACGAGCCAGATACAGCCTCATGGGCGGAATTGAGATGTCCATGTGGAGTTTATAGCCAGTACCCCTCATTCTCCTGGAGAAAATAAATTCAGAGGGTTGCAGTTCTGAGCATGCTCAGAGGCGAGACTGGAGCATGACTGGATGGGTGCAGTCTTTCCCTTGCCTGAAAAGACGCTTAATTTGTATGTTTTTACTGTGCTTTGTGGACTCCTTTAGAGTAAAGCACTGCAATTTACAGAAAATACTAATTTTAGGCAGGAAATCAAATTGTGCCTTTCAAAAACACATTCTCATCCCATAATTATCTTTAAAAAACAACAAATGTTTTCAACTGTGAGGGAGGAGCCAGATGTTTTCATTCAACAGGTTTCGGAAGTCATTGTCTCTCCTCCCATTCCTTCATGGAATAATAGGTGCGTAATAGCAGAGAGCAGGGTTTTTGCAAGGTATGAACCACCCTTGTGGATCCCTTACAGCACCTCAATTGTAAGCCGTAGTCCTTTGCCACCAACTCGCACTGTGGAAACTCTCAAGGACACTGGAGGGAAAATAAATCTAGTTGTGCTCATTGCTGGATATGTTTAGGAAATGTTCATTTCAGAAACAGCATTTTGTTGAACTTGCTATGAATGACTTCAAACGGTTAGGACATCGTTTATATTTAAACAAAAAAAATGAAGTATATCATTAAACACTAGCTCATGGATTTCATTTAAAAAATCAGCAGTTGGCGTGGGGGAGGGGACAGCCCACCTATCATGACAACTCTGCAAAGTATTCTAATATACAAAGGGACAAAAACCACCCACAGTTGTTGAGAGTCAGACGGCATACCAATTTAAGAAATTATTACTATATAACCCAACAATGTGAAATCACAGCTGCCAGTTCCTTAACTGGTATTGGTCTTCAAATGCATTGATTGGGAATAAATCCAGATTTATGTATCTAAAGAGGCTTCAAACAGGATGAATTAGTTTTATACAATATTCCCATACAACTCTGATTTAAAACTTCAGCTGTTCTTGAGTACACATCTTTGGTAAGGAGATGATCAGAAAGGTTTAGATAATGGGTCTTTACTAGTCACACCACAACACATAGGTTCTTGGACTCTTCCAGAGCCTTTATTTAATTTTTATCGTTCTACTTACTCTGTACTTTTCCCTTGTTCCATTCCCATTTATGTGCCTATCTCTAAGGAACTCCAGGACTGCAACATAAACTTAGTGTTTGCACATTACCATTACATAGTAACCCAAATGCAATTCTACTGCATTGGCATTTTTATTTTTGTTTTGTTTTTGATAGCCTTTGACATTTATCTTGGACCTGAAATTTCTCTATCGCTTTTTAGCAAAGGAATTTTTTGAACAATGATCCCAAAATCTTATCTTGCAATCTGTTAAACAAGGAGACAATTTAGTCCCTGACAACAATATAATTTTTTTCTTCACATATCAGAATTGCTACTACAGACTGCTATAATTCAGAGATGAATTTAAGCTCTTTAAAATCCTTGAAGTTACAATAGCCAAGAAACCGAGCTGGAGTCGAAAGATGGCTGAAATGTTGCTGTTATTAAGTGGCTTTAGGAAAATAACCCTCTCAGATCCTCAGATGTAGGCTTGAAAGTAAGTCCCTTGTAGTCCGAACTATTTATTTATCCAGTCTGCCCTTTATCGAGTCTGTTAATGTCTTAAGCTATGCTTTGGAAACACTAGACTTGAGGCTCATTAACACTATAACCTCAGATTGGGGAACCTGTCCGTCCATAAATATTTGCTTAATAAAAGGAAAATATTGCAGCTCTTCATTTATAATAACTCTTTATTAGTATTTCCCAGAACTCAATTCTTCCGTTGCAAAAGACTGCCATTAAGCTGTGGAAAGATGCGATCAGTATGACAGCCTATCCCCAGGCCTTCTTATACATGGCATTTTTTTCCCTAGCCGTTTTGGGGAGCACAATTCTGCATAGGAGAGGACTCTTGGAAAAATAATTACACTATCTTGAAGCACTCGGTTAACAGGAAACTGAAATCTGTTCCATGCTCATGTTCCGTTGGGGCACTTCCTCTGCACAGAAAGACAACATTTGAATAATTACAAGTTTAAGAATGAAGTGTTGGAAATCAGTACTAGTTTCATAGACATTTCTGACAATTCACCTGTTAAATACTACTGGAAAATGTTTAGTGAACACAAAACCTCTATCACTTGTACACATACATTCCTATCACAAGCAATCGGTATCATGTTAAAATTAAGTGGCATGTGAATATTGCTGATTAAGAAAAAAATCTCAACTGCTATTGAAGTCTTATGTGGTAACTTCACTTGAGAGGTTTCTGGGTCTTCCTCAAATACTATATGTACATGGAAAGCAAGCAGTTAAGACTGGACAGTAAGGATAATGAATCTAAATCAGGGGTCGGACCTCAGGGACCACTAAATTCATAATTTTAAATCCCGCGGAACACTAATAAGAATTTTTTTTTAAAGATAAATAGTATTTAGTGCAATATAAAAAATGCAAATAATTTTTCTGTGGACCACCAAAATTTTCTCACGGACCACCAGTGGTCCATGGACCACCGGTTGGTGACCGCTGATCTAAATGGTTCAGTGCAAAGGATGAGGAAGGGGCAAATCCTCTTATTAACATCTACCAATGTAAGTGGGATGCCTTTAGGCAGAGAGAACAATGAATAAGTTGCAACTTTGTCTGAAAAGGTAAAGCATTAAGAGGGCTACTCCTTGGAAAGATAAGTGCCAGAGAATTTATATGAGTTTCACTAACAAGACTTGCAAATAGAGCCAGTTTCAGATTACAAATACAAGCAAAATGTATTGGACTGCCTTTTTTCAGATCATGCTTAGTCTCTGGATTTGAAGTAAAGGTACAGAACAGGTTTTTACCTCACAAATAGCCGAGCCCCAGTTTTCCCTTGCAGGGTAGCTTTGTTTTCTTCCACGAGCAGCAACGATCCTTCACGTAAGCCCTTGATGGGTAAGGACCAAAATGTGTGTTGTTTAATACAGGGGAGCAACAGGCAAACTCACCTTGAAAAGTACAGGCAGAGTCAATCGAGTCTGTGACTACCATTGACTGAGCAAGTGTGGTGTGAACAAATAGAAACTTGTGTCGCATATCAGGAACATTATGAAACAGGTTGAATTTCTGCTCAGAATCAGTCCATTTGTATTTTCAATACACCAGATTAACTACATGAACTGAAATGTTTAATTCTTCTCAGGAAGGAATGTGAAAGATCAGCAGCACAGCAGTTACTTGGGATGTAGTGTATCTCAGTCTGAATCACTTGCATACTCTTGATAGGACTGTGGAATGCCTTTGTTGAAAACACTGGGAAGCCACTGGTCATCCTTGAATTAATTCACACACATTCTGTTAAGCTGTAGCTTGCTTCCCCAAACACAACATATTGATATCAATAAAGGAGAATATTTGTAGCTCAGGGTTGAAATAAGGGGTCCTTGGTGCTCTCATTACCCAAACTAGTTAACATCAACAGGACTAGCACTGATTACCTAGATTACCTAGTTTGGGTAATGAAACCTCTGCGAGAAAACAACCAAGTTCAGAGTTTACCAAAGACCTCTGACAACATATTGAGCTGTAAGTCCTTATTTGCAAACCAGAAATAATTTATTTAATTTATTTATTTAAATTTATTTAATTTCTTTAAATAATTTAAAGAAATAAATTATGGCTTTGGTGGAATAGGTAGCTCATGGAAGGCTAACATTTAGCATGTCGTAATTCAAATTTCTACATTCTTAAATATTTATGTTTTGGACAAGGACTTGTTTTGAAGCGTTGTAGACAAGTTCTATTTTGGTAGCAAGAGCCGTGGTGGCACAGTGATTAGAATGCAGTATTGCAGGCTAATTCTGCTGACTGCCAGCAGTTCGATTCTCACTGGCTCAAGGTTGACTTAACCTTTAATCCTTCCAAAGTCATTAAAATGAGGATTCAGATTGTTGGGGGCAATATGCTGACTCTGTAAACCGCTTAGAGAGGGCTGCAAAGCACTGTGAAGCAGTATATAAGTCTAAGCGCTATTGCTATTTAAATTTGGAGAGGTAAAATTCCACATATCTGCAGGTTAGCAGATTGAAAGCGGCTTCTGGATTCAAAGTTGCAGCTAAAGATTCACTTCATATTTTCGGTCAATATTTACCCAAACCCAGAATTTAGGGATCAGCAGTTTTATCACTTTTTAAGTGCATCTGGCTTTAGCATATATTCTTTAGAATGATCAAATTAATCAAGATGGGAGGGAAACCCTAACCCCCCCCCCCAAGAATTACTCACTAACACTGGAGGTGTATCTGGTTCTTCATGGTACTGCATAATCCTTTTTTCACGAGTTTCCTAGAATAATAATACAGCACTTTCAGGTGTTAGGAAGAGATCACAAAACTATAAAGCAAGTGTGATGTCAAAGGGATGGTGTAAAAAAAAAGAAAAAAAAGCCATCCCCTATGTAAACTTGCATGGGCTCCAGTTTGGCTCTCAAAAATCCCGAATCAGTTTTGTCTCCTTGTACTAACAGTATTACTAAGATGCCATCCAGAGATTCCATCTAAAGCTACAGTTAGTTTTTTAAATAGATATATTATTTTAAATTAAAACCTACATTATAGTTTGTATACTTAAAAGAGGGAGGGGAAACTTTTGTTTTCCTAGACTTTTTAAAGCACTCAACTTCTCCTTCCACCTAAAATATGAAGTACCTTCATATCAGGGGTGGGTTCTGAAAATTTCCACTACCACTCTGTGGGCGTGGGTGAGGGTTACACGCGCGCGCGCTCCCCCGATGCAATTCTGTGTCCGCGCATGCTCAGTCACTATAATCTGCCCGAAACACAGCTGAGGAGCTGATCAGCTGTGCTTTGGGCGAAGAATAAAGGTCAGCATACACCCGTGGGCGGGCGGGAGGGCCATTTCTGAAGCAGCAGCAGAGCACAAACAGCCCAAAATGTAAAAAAGCCGCCAAAAATTCCTGGAAAAAAATGGCAGCGCCCACGGACCGGCACCGACCAAGGCGGGTCCACAACGGCATCATGACATCACCAGCGCCTCGCTACCGGTTCGGCCGACCCAGTACAAACCGGGAGGAACCCACCCCTGCTTCATATACTCACTCCCATGTCCATGGGAAATGTCCCTCTGGATGTCCTCAGGTTTCCTACAACTGGCTATACTCTGGCTAAGCCAAATTTAGACAAAGTATGTTGCAACTTAGTATACCGTGCCTATTCAGCTACCATGGTAGTTGTAATTTGGATTGTTAATTCAGATACCAAATAGTATTTATATAGATAATAATAAATGGACTTCCCACTGTTTCTCAGTTCCATTTCCTAACGACTGCAAACCAAAGTTCTGTTGTTTAATGTACGGTAATCTCTGGATTCAATCATTAATGCCTCCCATCTCATTCAAAGACCTTGGCTTCACCAATAATATTAATGCTTTCATGCCCATCCAAAGAACATGGGGATAATATAGTTCCATCATGCTCTGCTAAGCATTGCCAATAAGTGCTAGAAAGCTGTTAATAGACTGGATATTTACCCCCATATGAGTGCTATTAACATCTGGGTCCACGTAATGTGGGTTGATATTG
Organism: Thermophis baileyi; assembly: GCA_003457575.1. NCBI lineage: Eukaryota > Metazoa > Chordata > Lepidosauria > Squamata > Dipsadidae > Thermophis > Thermophis baileyi. The sequence continues at coordinate 2,842,573 of QLTV01002419.1, read as the reverse complement.
AAAGGAACCAATTGGAGAGCTGTCAAAGAAGGTGGATACACAATGGGCATATCATTAGTTGTGTTGATGCTGATGGTTGCTACGTTGGTTCCTGCACTGGATCCAATGTATGGGATACCATCCTGTAAAAAAAACATGGAATACAATAATAGAGCAACATTTAGTGCTTATAAAAATTGACTAGAACTCAAAAATCTGAAGATTTGAATATTCTACCTCTCTCTTAAATTGAGCATGTAGTGTGAATCATTACAAGTACAGAAGACTTTCCCAAAACAGTGTTCTCCAGATGTGTGGCATTACAACACATTAATACTACCCAGCATCCTACTAGAAATAGTGAAATATTGAGTAGATATTAAGGGAGTAGGTAAGAGGACAGTAGGGAAGGCAGCTATACTTTCTGCCAACGTTCCGACTGACGAACCCAATCAAAGCAGGCACGGTCAAGAGGATCCAATCTCTGAATGCAAAACTTTATTGAGTACATTTCGGCACTGATGAGAGCAAAACCAGATCTAGCTAATTCCCGCACAAACCCACATAATTAAAGTATAGGATTCTCCTTCCCCCTATAAGTGCAGGTCACATTGTCCAATTGAATGTCATTGTATTGTTATGAGAAAAAGTCTTTGGCAAACACCTGCCAAAGCGTCCTTGGTTCTCACGCCTTGCCTTCTTGATGTCTGGAGCCTACATTCCATCTCACCCTTCCCTGCCCCCTGGTTCGTTGGCAAGCTGAGAAGCGATAATGGTTGCAACAGCAAAAGGGCACTTCGAACTTGACACTCTCATGTAGATACAGAACACAGATTTTTCCATTTGAAGATACTGGCATGGAAATTAAAGTCTAGTTTTTTCTTAATCTGAAAAGCTAATCATAGGAAGTGCACTCTGCCTGCAAATTGCTCTTTTTACCATATTGAAAACTTAAAATCACAAGGAAAGTATCAACTCTATACTAAAAGCTTTTGTAATGCAATTCTGAAATGTGACAATTATAATTGACCATCCTATATATACAAAACAGAATATAAGACCTGAAGCTTTATTGAACTTAAATCATGTTTACATCCAAAGTGTAAAAATACTAAAGAATAAAAACATATATTGCACTTTCATTAAAGTCTAGGGCAGCAACTACTGGCAAAGTTGCAGGATTTATACTCCATGTTACTCTTAAGTTACAATTCGGGTTGCTAACTGAACTCCATTGTCTGCAGAGAGATCCTATCATATGCTATGGCAAATCTAAGACAGACTTTTGGGAATGAAATCTGACTCCAGAGGATGGAAAGTGGATGAAAAGGATTACCCTATGTCTGGATATTCTTGGACTACTTTTTTTCCTTTGAAAGTGTGATCCAACCAGAATATTTAAATATATCAAGAATTGTGCTATTTTATCCTTTAAAACTCCAGCTTGTCCTTTCCAGGGAAGGTCAGACTCAGGTTACTTTTGGAGGCTGATCCACAAAATTCCATATAAAGACTGACTGGCCATCAAGTCCACAAAAGTTGTACAATCCTAAACCCCAGAAAGACCACAGTGGCAAGCAAGGTTTCAGCTTCAGTGGCTGAAGTCTTGTTCTGTTGAATCTAGGACTTGAGGAACAGCACTTACGCAAGATAGAAAACCATGCAGAAATAAACACATTCTGTGCATTGTACTAAAACAGGGCTGTCAAACTCCTGGCCCACAGGCCGGATGCGTCATGTGCTGGCCACACCCACGCCCGGTTTAGCGAAGGGGAAAAAATTCCAGATACGTCACATGACGCCGCTGTGACGACGTGAGTTTGACACCCCTGCCCTAAAATATGCTCTGTTTCGAAAGGTGAAACAAAGTTATCACAAAAGGATACAGTATTATTATAATGGTGGAAAGCCAGTGTGATAGGCCAGCTTTGATTCTTTGCATCTTTGCCTAACCCCTTTTGACCTAGGTATGGCACATATGGGCTGCAACAGTCCAAGTGACCCCCTATACCTTAACAAAGAGTTAGTCTTCTGTATATCTCTGTAGACATCTAGTCTTTGCAGACAAGGTCTGGTGAGCATATTTGGATGACAAACAGTTGCCACAGGAATTGTCTGAGGGACAATGGAAATGTACTAAGAATGGAAAGAGACCCCGGGGTATCAGTAAAAAGCACCAGATTTCTTCTTCAGATTATAGAGAAGATAGATGCATATTTACTGTTTAATAAACCACAATGCAATTAAAGCCACAATTTGCTCTCCATGCTTTTCAGTACAAACTGCAGGGAAGAAGATTTCAATAAACAGTTGTAGACCTTTTTATTATGATCCAGCAGAGCTGACTCAAAACATGGCTCCCAAAGTTACTGAAACCTCCTCAAATTGTTAAAATTTCACAAGAATGCCAAAACCTTTTTAGATTTCTGTGTTTCTTTGTGGTGGGAGCTTTTTATGAAAGGAAAGTTTCTTGTATATGATCTTGGCTCTTTATTTTGTTATAATTTTAAGAGTTGGTCTGCCTTTAAATGTCTCGTGGATGCCCTAATGCAGTGATGGTGACCCTATGGCACACATGCCACAGGTGGCACGCAGAGCCATATCTGAGGGCACGCGAGGCGTTGCCCTATGTCAGC
>QLTV01002419.1:2823077-2839690 GCA_003457575.1 Thermophis baileyi | reverse complement strand
CTTTCCTGAAGCCTGGGGAGGGCGAAAACAGCCCCCCCCCGTCCTCCGGAAGGCCGAAAATCAGCTGGAATCCGTTTTTCGCCATCCACAGGCTCTGGAGGCTCCAGTGAGCCCTGCGTGCATGCGGGGGGGGGGCATGGCATTATGGGTGTGGGCACGCGCGCGCACGCTATCATGCATGTGTGCACCCTTTTGGCACCCGAGCCAAAAAAGGTTCGCCATCACTGCCCTAATGCTAATGCTGACTGTGCTGTGCTATACATGCACTCAATCTAATGCAGGGGTGTCAAACTCGCGTCATCACGTTGTCGTCATGTGACATGTCGTGACTTTCTTCCCCTTCGCTAAACCGGGGGGTGGGCGTGGCCAGCGCGTGATGCATCCGGCCCCCGGGCTGCGAGTTTGGCATCCCTGATCTAATGCATGCTGTTATTACAAGGTTTAATTCTGGGGAAAAGAGCAGGACTCCATTCTCCTACTTCATCTTTGTTTTAGAAGTGCTCTACCAAAAACTCATTAGCATTTTGCAGAGCATTTTCTCTGTAGAGCTATCAAAAGACAAACATTACATGTAGTGAGTGTTTGAAGTCAGGGACTGGCTCTCAAGACAGAAATTGTATAAAAACTACAGAAGTGATGCCCTGCTTTTACCATTTGAATCAGGATTCTGCAAGTCCTCTGGGGCTCTAACCATTACAAAGCATCAGGGACTACCATTGTTTCATACTGCCCTTTCCACATGAGGAGTCACCAGATTAGAACAGAAGCTCTATATTTCATGCTTCTGAGACTCTGAAGGACAGCAACAGCATAGATTGGTCCTTCCCTATTCAGTTCCATGCCCTTATTCCAATGTAATACCCAGTGTCATTCAGGGTACTTGGCCTAGCAAAACATGATCTCCAGGTAAGCACTAAGAAAGCAGAGTCTCGTCAGCATACAGCTTGGATAAGCCATCTTGAACATTCCCTGGCAAATTGAGGAATGCATGGAATAATCACCTCTGGATGCTTAACTCAAAAAACATAATACTTACAAAGAATAAGAGACTCACAATGGACTCCTTAGAGAACTTAACACAGCATCTTTTTAATATAGCTACAATTTCTGAGCAAGTACCAAAAGTTTGTTTCAGAATTACTTAACTACTGATTTATACTACCTCAAGAACTCGTTTTCTGATTGGCCGTATCAAATCATTGTCGTAAAGAGCTTTCAAAAGACGAAAAGTATTGCCACCGCCTACAGAAAGAGAAAGTACTGTTTGATCAAGTTTATTCCTTTTGTTATTCGGGTCCACAATATACAATACATCCTATACATATTCTTCTACCCAGAAGTAAATCCCACTAAGTTAAGTCATACATGGCGTTTTGGTCACTGCAAGACAAAAATGATGTTGAGACTCTAGAAAGAGTGCAGAAAGGAGCAAATATGATTAAGGGACTGGAGGCTAATGAAAAGAAGGACTAGGGGTGACATGACTGTAGTGTTCCAATATCTAAGGAGCTGCCACAAAGAAGAGCGGGTCAGCCTATTCTCTAAAGCACCGGAGGGCAATGTTCCCTGTAACTGTAGAAAACGCCGCGCGGCAGTTAGAAACTGGCGCGTGGCGCTTTCTTTTCATGTGCGCGGGCGCACATGCGCGCAGCCTCTGCCATTAGAAAACGCCACGCAGAAGTTGGAAACTACCGCGTGGCGTTCTCTCATTACATGCGCGGCCGCGCACCTTAGAGGGAACAGTGCCTGAGGGCCGGACAAAAAGTAACAGATGGAAGCTTATCAAAGAAAGAGCCAAATTAGAATTGAGGAGAAATTTCCTGTCAGTGAAAATAATTAATTAACAATTAATCAATGGAATGGCTTGCCTCCAGAAGATGTGGTGCTCCATCTCTGGAGGTTTTTATTTGGGCATGAAATCTGATTCCACATCCTGTGGAGTCCACTGAATTAGAGGCTTCTTCTCACAAAGGCCATTTGAGAATCTGATCCTGAGGAAAGTGGAGCTATTTTGTGATAGCCCTATTACCCCCACCATACCAAATCCACTGAAACAGGCAATTGGGTTTAAGGAGGTTATACTGGCTGCATCAGAGATACAAGTAGTCCTTGAATTATTACTGTTCAAAGTTACAACAGCCTTAGAAAAAATGACTAACAATCTGTTCTCGAAGTTATGACCATTGCGTTACCTGTAATTATGTGATTGTGATTTGGGTGCTTGGTAACCAGCTCACATTTACAATGGTCTTGTGGTCATATGATTGCGATATGTAAACTTCCCAGCTAGTTTTCAACAAGCAGTCAGTTGGGGAAGCCAGATTCTCTTAAGAAACATGTGATTCACTTAATGACCATGTGATTCATTTAAAGACTATAGCGATTTGCTTAATGGTTGTAAAGTTGGGTCTAGTCATCTGATGACTCAATCACATCACTTAGTGACCAAAATTCGGGTCCCAATTGTGGTCGTAAGTCAAGGACTACCTGTACTTCAAATCTTAACTGAAGGATCTGTAATGTTATTCCTGATCATTTCTGGAATAGAATCAAACAGTTTTTGCTACATGGAGAGTCCAGAATGTGAATGTTATCAGTGTGAAAGAAGGATCATATTTGAGTTGACTCTGCCCACCTCTAGCATGTGATCATTAATATATGTTCAGAATCAGGTGGTCTATAGCCAAAATAAGTTCCTTTTTCCTGATGTAGATTCATCTATGCTAAAAAGACCAGAGTCTGGTTCAGTGTAATACACTTGCCCAAATGTAAGGCTATAACCTAAATACAACTTTTAGTTGTTAAAGCACTAAAGCACTGTCTTGCAGATACACATGAACTAAAAACCAACGTTAAGGACTCCTGAAGCATTCTGAAAAGCCTATGTTTCTGCCATAACACTTAAAAAGCAGAAGTAGAGTTAAGAAGTCTCTTTACTACCCTACTACCTTTGCCTTTTTGTACCTTAGCATAGGCTTACCAAGACGACAATTTGTGCAAATTCTTTCAAGAGGTTAATATTTACCAATGAATATTGCCTCAGCTTTTTTTACAGCTTCTCTTGGATCGCTTGATTCATGGATACTGTCTAGTCCGTAGCCTAAGAAGAAGACAAGAAGCTACATATAAATCAGTAAGTGACAATGTGCACTGTAACAGAATTTGAAAGCAAGATGTTCTTAGCTCAGAGACAGTCCTGGCTAAGTACTAAAGTACTATAATGAATTCATGATCAAAATATCTATCACGAAATAGTGGTCTTTGAAGCAAGTTTCATACCTGTGCAGAAAACAGGAAGCTGAAGAAATGATGCTAAATAGCCTGGAACATTGTTGCTATGAACATCTAGAACACGGGTGTCAAACTTGATCGCATCACGTGACATATCATGACGTATCGTGACATTTTTTGACTTTGCAGAGCCCGGATGGGCGTGGCCTGCATGTGATGCATCCGGCCCACGGGCTGCCAGTTTGACACCTCTGATCTAGAACTTCCTTGCTAGCTCCATCATCAACTAAAGAATTAGATCAAGCCCTGTAATATTAAGGATGCTACGCTGGCTAAATTACAGTGGATATAAAAAGTCTACACCAGCGGTTCTCAACCTGTGGGTCGCGACCCCTTTGGGGGTCGAACAACCATTTCACAGGGGTCGCCGCGCGCGTTAGCCCGCCATTTTGGTGCCACCGTCACTGCAGGGGTGAAAAGGTCCCGGTTCGGCCATGCTGCGGGTCGCCGGACAGCTGGTAGCCTGGACGCCGCCATTTGAGTTGTTCTACCCTCTGCGCATGCGCAGAATGCTTTGCGCATGCGCAGAGGGTAAAAGAACCCAAATGGCGGCGTCCAGGTGAAGTCTCCTGCTTCCGACACTATCAGCTGNGTTGCTACCAGCTGTCTGGTGACCCGCAGGCACGCCCGAACTGGGAGCATTTCACCCCTGGTGCCACACCCCCTTTGTCACCTCATCGCGTGTGGGGCGGGGGTCGCGGCATTAGAAAGGTTGAGAACCACTGGTCTACACGTTTCTGTTAAAATACCAGGTTTTTGAGATGTAAAAAAATCGGATCAAGATAAATAACCTCAGGTTTTTTCCACCATTAATATAACATGTCAGATGTACAATTCAATTAAGTGATTTATCTTGGTTTGTTTTTTTACATCTCAAAAACCTGGCATTTTAACAGGAATGTGTAGACTTTTTATATCCATTATATACTGAAAACAATGCAAGTTTTTTTTTTTTAAAGGCCTCGTCAAGGACAATTCTGGTGATTGTGAGAAGGAAACACCTGTTTGGAATAGCAAGAGAGCCTGATTTCAGGGGAAGAGAATACCCTAAATGTTTTCAGGAGCAGCTGACTGTTTCTCTGCAGCTCCTCCACATGTGTTTTTCACTCAGCCTGTATCAGTTAAGTAAAACATAGACAAGTAGATAAAGTTTGCACTTTGGTGCTATAGCCTTATCTACCGAGAAGAATTTAGTTCTTTAGCCAGCACCTAAGCATTTTTGTTTTAACTTCTGTCTGGGTTTACAAACTGTATAGAATTATTAGGCATTTTGCAAGCCACACTATATGGCTTAAGGGCTACATAAACTGTATACTTCTGTAGAAAAATATAGCAAAACATTTTTTTTCCAAATGCCACAGCAGTTTTTATCCTTGCAAAAAAATAATAATGGCGTTGATGTAGGATAACCTTTTTGAGTGTCTTCACTTGTGGTCAACAATCATTCAGAAATTCTGTGTAATTTCTTCAGACCAGGAATGGCCCCCTGCAACCCTGTGAGCACCATACAGTCTGCAGAGAATGCCTCAGTCAGCTGCCCACCCAAATCCCCTCCATCTTTGCCAACAGAGAGGAAGATGGGCTGGGAAATCACCCTTGGCAGCTTCTTTCCCTGCAAATCATTCTCCTTCCCACTTTCCTGGTGCATTTAGATGTGTGGTAAGAATCAACACAAGCTACTTCTTTCTTATGGAAACCATAGTTTGACAGGCTGAGAGAACCACCATCTCATTTTGCTGTGGCAGAAAGAGAAAAGCAAAGATCTCTCCTTTATTTTCAAAAACACTTGAGCACATACAATGAGAGAGGCGGCTTACAATTCCCCATCCCTTGATGTCAAGATGGAGAAGAAAAAGACTAAGCGTACCTTTGGGCATAGGTAAAAGCCATGTTTGTTGCCACAGAGGAAGATGAAAAGAAAGTCATGTTGTATATTATATTATAATCATATGTTATATTAACACAGGGAAATATATTATAAACAAACATAAAATGGATACCCTCCAATTTAGTGCCTTGGAGCAAAATGGTCACCAATCCATCTTCTATGTGAATCAAGGACAGGTCTGACTTACCTAAACTTTCCAGCTTCTCCCTTGCTAGTGTAGCATATGCAGTTTGGTCATGAAGAGCATAGGGGACAAACAGAATTTTCCTCACCTGCCTAGGAGAAACAATTTTATGACAAACAAGCAAAAGTTTGGGATTGGGCAATATCTCATTTTACCCTAAAAATTAAAACAATATAAAAGTGCCTCTCCCCATCATTCTGATGTTTACTTAGTATTTTAAAGCAAGAACCCAGCGAAGTGGCCAGTTTGGTCACTGATGGAATGCCTATTAAGGCAGGCTGAACACAGATTATTTTTCAATAAATAGACCCCGAAAAAGCAATCGATTTATCTATTTCCCCATAAGAACCCTACAGATTTTCGGAAACGTTTTTCCCCCCCATAATCGGTTCTCAATAAACACTTTGATGTGACCAAGCTGTTTGTTATTTATAATTTACACGCCAATCCTATATAAATAGTTATCCAATGTTAAATAGTTTTCTGATTACAGGGCTTCTCCTTTATTGGCTTCATTTTTGTAACAACAATAACAGGTAACTTGATTCCTGTTCGGGGTAGCATAGAAATAGTTTTACAATTCTTCTTTCACTTTGAAAAGGAGGCAGTATGTACTACCAGCAAGTTAAAAGGAGAAGTCGAGGAACAGTTTGGGGAGGCAAAGCGACCCTAGCATGGCCAACCTGGAGATGCAGCCCCTCTTCTCACCGGGCGCTTCCTCTCATGTAAACTTACGCCCCCAGGAAGGTCTTGATTTGTTCCTGGCAGTGGTCTAAATAGCTTCCTCCGTAGCGGGTGGAGTTGGAAATCAGCAACAGCCGCCGGCGATTTCCCATCTTGTTAAAAAAGCGCGACGGTGCCTCTTCCAGGAAGCCGTGGAAAAGCCACCTCGCGCTGGAAGAGAAGAGGCGAGCAGGAGGCTCCGTTTGGAGAGGTGTGTCTGCCTGGCAATCGGCGGAGGGGGGAGAGGCTGCCTAGGAGAAGAGCGGAGGGCGGATTAGAGCCAACCGCGGAACTGGGCCCCCAGCCAGGCGAGCTCAGTTCGCGCCGCTAAAGAATCGATTGCTTTCGCCTCCCTCCTCGGATCTCCGCCTCTTTCTTGCCCCTCCGCTCTGCGTTGGAGCTGCGGAGACCGGCGTGGACGTGGACGGGTTTTCTTTCGGAAGGAGGGAGGGAGGGAAGGCGGTCGGCCGGCCGGGAGCGACCCATCATGCTGGACTTTGTCATTTTCGCCGTCACCTTCCTGTTGATCCTGGTGGGAGCCGTGCTTTACCTCTGCCCGGTAAATAAGCGGGGTGTGAGCCGGGGTGGGTGGGGAATGTCTGTAAAGCAAACCGAAGGGAACTTTCGCCGCCACGCACTCGTTGCAATGCAATCCTAGGCAACCTTACTCGGAAGTAAGAATTCGGGGCTTACACGCAGATAAGTGAGCCAGGACATTCGATTTGCAACATCCAGTTCGCGTCCGGGACTGTCTGGAAGTAGCAGTTCCGTTGAGTTTCTTGTGACGAAGAAGTCTGAAATGGTATAGGGTTTCCTGCCTAAGCAGGGGATTGGATTAGAAGACCTCCAGTGTCCCTTCCAACTCTGTTATGTTCTATTCATGGTTTTGCGGCAGTGGTTTAATAAAACTCCTCCTTTGTTCTTTGCAGTTTTACTGTGACGACCGAAGAGGGGACAGAAACCATTTTCTGACACCCCACCCCCACCCCGCTCTCTGGGCTTTCCAGAGACCATCCACCTTGCTTCCAGTGAGACCTTCCCCGCGAAAGTGCGTCCCATTCTGTTCCCCCCCCCGGGTATTTAATATATTTCTGAAAACACTGGAAGAGGATCTCCAAAGTTTCCCCAGCAACACCCATCTTGCTCTCTTCTACTCGTGAAAATCCGAGAAAACTGCAAGGGATGCAGGCAAACAAAATGGAAACTTAATCAGATAAAGCGGAGAAGCTCTTGGTCAGTTGATTTAGTCAGTCAGTCCACCCCAACTGTGGAGGAAAAAGCAAATCGGAGAAAAGTTCAGTCTGTGTTCAATGTGGACAGCAAGTGGCAGCATTTAGCCAACTCTGAAGAAATATGGATAGGATAGGGTAATATTTGGGTGGGAGACCACTAGGAATAGTGAAGATAAAACTGGGAAGCAAAGGTGGCATTCTGGAAGAAAGTAACAATTAACTATTTCCATATTGTTACCAAAATATTTCCATTAAATCAAGAATCGAGCTCAATTCCTTCCAAGGAGTGCTTATGTTTCATTTATGAGAACACTAATCCAAAGAGCAGAATTGGTATAGGTGGGTCACCCACCAGTAGGGTTCAATTATTTTCTTTTTCTTCAGTTTTCTTTCGCTTCATGTATTCTAATATTCAGATGTATCCACACTTTCAATTTAGGATGAGAGCCAGGATCCTGATAATTTCAAATTGTGATCGTTGCCCACTCAAAAGCACCCCTTAAAAGGGATGTGAAGGCCCCTTTTCTGCCTTAGAGGGTGGACAGCTCAGCTGTTAGTAGCCAGTGTTAGTAGCCAAGATGGGCTAACATGGGCCTGTGATCTGCCCCAAGGAAGGAAGGAAGCTTCCTGTGGTGGGAGGGGCTTTGGGTCAGAAAGAGATGTAGAGAAGAAAATAGTTGGCATGCCCCAGAGGTGGGAAGTCCAGTTCCTAGCAAGGATGGGAAATGTTTTTCTCTGAAACATTGAAGATGAGGGTTTATCAAGGGCTCACTGAACTATTCCAAATCCTGGAAATTAGCACAGTATCAAGGCTTTTCTAATGCAATTATTTATTTTAAAATTTTCTGCCTTGGCTTTCTAAAATAACTGCTTCTAAATAACTTAGAAAGCCTATAATATGAATTAAGACGAATAAAAATGTAAACTTTACAGTCTGGAAGATTCAGCACAAAAAGAAATAGGATGAGGAGGAAGGAGGAAAAGTAGTGTTAGATAGTTGTATAGATCAATATCTAATCATAGAGGAATTAAACCTCAGCTATCCAATATAATTCGTTTTGTTAGACTGCATCTGTAATCCAGTTTTGAATGGGAAACTGCCTAAAATATGTTCCTTCGAACTCCATAATGGATCAGCAACACAAGCAATTTATAAATTAACAATAGCTGAGTAGCTAGTTCTGAATAGCTGAGTTTGAATGCAAAATATATGTATTTAGGATTAAAATAAACTACAATCACATACATGTTTAGTCCCGTAGAAATTATGACTTTTAGCCCTATATTTGGTAAAATCATAAGCATCTAGATTTAAGGAAACAGTTGGCTAAGTAATATATTTTGTTTTGTGTTGACTTGATAATATTAACATCTTAATCTTTCCAATTATGTTACCTTCTTTTTTAGTCTTCCCGACAAGCTTCAGGAATCCCAGGGATCACTCCAACTGATGAAAAGTAAGTTACTCCTTTCTAATTTAATTTCCCTTTTCTACACAGAAGTGCCCTTAATATTTTTGGGTCATTGGGCATGTTGCAAATTTTAAGACAATGTTTAGAACTACCACTATTTGGGGGAGGATACACTTACCATTGGAAACTCCTGTTTCCTATGTATATTATTGTCTATCTGCTTTTTTTTCTTCTGATCTCAATAATTGCTCTCTCTTTTTTGTTGAAGACAGTTTCCTTGCCTACTCCATCCTTTTCCTAGCTGATTTTAGTTTTTTTCCTCTCACTTTTATCCCCATCTTTCAAACAATGAAGCTGTAATCTGGAGCAACCTCTGCAAAGTTTCTAAGACTGTTTGGGGCAGACTGGTTCAGTAGGGTAAAAATATTCTTTAAACATGTTGTCCATCTCAGCAAAGGTAGTAATGCCTAATTGGAAATGAATACTTCTAAACTCTCTGGTCTGGGTGACATAATTAGTTCTTCAAGTAGTCATAAACTGCTTTAAATCCAGCAGTTTTGGTCTACAAACTGTGGTGTGTGGCTTATTTGTTTGTGCCCAGTTTACTGTGATTTAGTTAATGAAATAGTTGAACAAACTAGGGTATGGCTCAGCTTAATGTTGTGATTCTATGTTAAGTTCTTCATTTCTTCTTTGGAGATTGCAATGAATTTGCCCTAATCTCATCCTTCTTTCATTCCAGAGATGGGAATCTCCCCGACATCATAACTAGTGGCAGCTTGCATGAGTTTCTGGTCAACCTCCATGAGAAATGCGGCCCAATTGTCTCTTTCTGGTTTGGACAACGTCTTGTGATCAGTCTGGGGTCCATTGACCTCCTGAAGCAGCACATTAACCCTAACAGGACAAGTAAGTACTTTTCTCATGTCTACAATAATCTGAATCAGTGGATGGTATAAAATAAACTCTTTTGGGAGAACATGAGTTTTTATGAATTTCATGAATTCCACTGAACGTTAACCTCAGCTGAGTGATATTTAGACAGATGAATTCAGCCAGAAGAAGAATTGTAAGGTGGAAAATTATTTGTAAAGTTGAGAAATAAGAAAAGATCTGTTCATATAAATAGATCAATTTAGAAAGTGGGTAACCTACTTCCAGCAAACTTGAATTGGCAAAGCGACATTCCCATAAACTCTAGATCAGTGATGGCGAACCTTTTTTGGCTCGCGTGCCCACACCCATGCCCTCCCCTTCCCGCATGCGCACACCCCCCACGCTGGCCCCCCCCCCCGTGCATGCGCACAGGCCTCACAACGGACTCCTGAAGCCTGGAGCCGGCCAGCTAGTCGTCTTGTTACTGGCGCGCATACGTGCGCGACGATCAACTGGCCGGCTGATCTTCCGGCACAGCTGCATGCGTGAAGGCCTGCTGATCGTCGCGCACGCATGCACGCCAGTAACCAGAAGATTAGCTGGCCGGTGCGCATGCGTGCGTAGGACACCCGGAAGAGGAATGGGCGCCGCCACGCGTGCCAGGCGACATGGCTCCGTGTGCCACCTGTGGTACGCGTGCCATAGGTTCGCCATCACGGCTCTAGATAGAAGTAACTAAATGCATCTAAAATGCTTCAATTTCAGTACTTCAGTATCTAAAGCAATGTTAACAAGCTATTGCCCAGTATGATAGTGCTAAATTTGTAAGTTAATACATGGTTTTTTAAAATACTTTTTTTTGTTGAACTGCAGCAAAGTTGTTCATGTTTGTTTGTAAATAGTGAAATACTGGTTTCTGCACTGCTTTTCTGTTAATAACTTTAAAAAAATTCCTCTTACTAATTATTGTGGGACATCAATCCAGTAGGGTCAATGAAAGTGCCATAAAATGATACTGACACCTGATGTCAAGAATCACTTTAGAGCAGAGTTCCGCAACCTGTGGGCCATGGCCCACTACCAAGCTGCGGGCCGCATGTGTGGCTGGCCGGTGCGCGCGCGTGCCTCTGCGCATGGCCCCACTCGCGCTGTTGCGGGCATTCGCGGCTCTACTCGCACTTGTATCATTGCGGGCACTCGCGGGTCTACTCGTGCTCGCAGCCCCATTCATGCGAGCCTCGTGGGCGCTCGCGGCCCCATTCAGGCAAGCGTTGCCAGAAATATCACAGGTGTTTGCGCATGCACGCACACATGCGCTTGCCCCTCCCACAAAATCATTCCCTCTTTCTCCCCTCCCCCATTCCGGGTCACCAACCCAGAAAGGTTGGGGAGCTCTGCTTTAGAGCAGGGGTCCCCAACCTTTTGGACCTCAGAGACCACTAAATTCATAATTTTAAATCCCGCGGACCACTAATATGATCTGCCTAATGACCGGCTGCGTGGGCGTGGCTAGGTGGTCAGGTGATGGTGGGTGTGGCCAACTCGATGTCACTCACATCAAGGGGTGCCTCACTGGCCTCTACTCGCCCCTCCCCTCCCAGCCACTCCTCCCCTCCTTAGGGCCCCAATAGGAAGTAGTTGTTGGAGCTAAGCAGCCACCATGAGAAAGAGTTGGCAAAACAGCTGGCTCAGTTCAAATTGATCTGACCAAGAAGAAGGCTCAGCAGAAGCACCTCACTGTGGACTACGAGCATAGACTTTCCAAGCAGAGGGAAGACCTGCGGGAGTGCAAGGCCAGGTACCAGTGCCTGGAGGCTCAGCGGGCTGAGATGGTCAGCCAGTTCCAGGCCATGATACAGTCCCACTGGAACGAGGCCCTCCGGCTCTTTGCCACCAGCGGCGCTTCCCTCCAGCCTTCGCCCAAAGCCCCGCATCAGGAGGCTGAAGCAGACCCCAAGTAGGCATTTCTGCCCCCCTCTGACCCACACAAAAAGACCCTGAAGGGGGAGACTCTCTGCAGCAACACAAACGTTCATTGCACATATCCGGCCCAGACCCCTGATTTAGTGCAATATAAAAAATGCAATAATTTTTCTGCAGACCACCAAAATTTTCTCACGGACCACCAGTGGTCCACGGACCACCAGTTGGTGACCGCTGCTTTAGAGAATTATCCAGGTCACGGGTGTCAAACTCACCACGTCACGTTGCCATCGTGACATTTTGCGATATTTTTCCCATTCACGGAGCTGGAGTGGGCATGGCCTGCACGTGACGCATCCAGCCCGCAGGCCGCCAGTTTGACACCCCTGGTTCAGGTGAATAAAACCTGAATATTGTTGCTGTTCTTCTGAATATGTCATTTGAACAGATTTGAAAATGTAATAGACATAATAATGGTCTATATAGCAGGGGTATCAAACTGGATTTCTTTGAGGGCCGGATCAGCATTGTAGTTCTCTGCAGGCCGGCCGGGGGGGGGGGGGAGACAGGACGGATTCCTCCTGCAGCACTTTGCCGGCCAAAACGGGGCACGGGGGGGGGCATCCAGGCTGAAAACGGGGCGATGGGGGGATGCCTGCGGCCCCCTCGTGCCCCATTTTGGCTGCCAGAGGCACCGCGGGCTGGTCCTTTGCTATCTCCAGGTCAGCCCCACGGGCCAGATTTAAGCACCCCGCAGGCCTGATCCGGCCCGCAGGCCTTGAGTTTGACACCCCTGGTCTACAGCGTACAGCCTAATCCTAAATTTTGTCACATTATTATGACAAAATCCTACAGTCACATTATTCATTATAGGTAGTCCCTGACTTAGGACCACAGTTGAGTCCAAAAATTTCTGTTGCTAAGCAAGACAGCTGTTAAATGAGTTTTGCCTCTTTTTATCAGTTTTTTTTACCAGTAGTTAGCCAATCACTGCAGTTGTTAAGTGAATCATGCAGTCCTTAAGCGAATCTGGCTTCCCCCATTGACTTTGCTTGTTGGAAACCAGCTGGGAAGGTTACAAATGGTGATCACATGACCCTAGGACAGTACAGCTGTCATATCACAGGACCATGACAATACACGTAGTCCTCGACTTATGACCACAATTGAGCCCAAAATTTATGTTGCTAAGTGAGAAATTTGTTGAGTTTTGCCCCATTTTACTTTTTTGCCACATTTGTTAAGTGAATCACTGCAGTTGTTAAATTAGTAACTCAGTTAAGTGTGATGACTCCCCCCCCCTTCCCCAGATAACTCTCTAGATGTTAGCTGGGGGAGGATGAACCAGTTCCTGTCACGTCAGGAGCTGAGTTGATTGATGGCTCTGAGCAGCAGTCTATGAGGGATTTGGCTGAGGCTCCAGGTGAGGAAAGCATGCAGCTGCAGCTGGTCAGTGAGGAGGAGGAGGAGGAACTGCCTTCTGTACCTGATCCAAGAACACATAGGGCATAGAAAAGGCAGGAGCAGAGAAGGTCAGCCAGATTACTCGTGAGGAGAAAGCCTCGCCCTGCTTGATGGGCTGCACCGGAAGTTGGCTGTTTAGCACAGCAGACAGACGGAGGCGATGCTGGGAACAACGTGTTTGTTTCCTACCTGTCTGTTTTCTGGTCATTGTGATTCCTGCCTCGCTTTGGATTGACACTGTGCCTTGACTTGGAAACTCTGGACTTTTCTTGCCTCGTGAACTCTCTTGTGTTGTGGATTTAAATTTGCCCGGTGGATTTATTTTGATTGGGAAACTTTCAAGTGCCTTGTGGACTTTTTGGCCATTGCTCTGTGGACTAGCATTGGTCTGCTCGTGGCTGGACTTAATTTGGACAGTTCTGGGTTTTTAGGTGAAGGGAATTGCTGGAGAATATTAATAAACTCACTAAACCACAGTTACGTGTGAGTGAGCAGGACAGTGCATTAAGTGAATCTTATGGGCTTTCCCATTGACTTTGCTTGTCAGAAGGTCACAAAAGGAGATCACATGACCCCAGGACACTGCAACCATCATAAAACTGAACCAGTTGTCAAGCATCCAAATGTAATTGGGGATGCTGCAATGGTCATAAGTATCAAAAATAGTCATAAGTCACCTTTTTCAGTGCCGTTGTAACTTTGAACAGTCACTAAATGAACTGTCAAGGACTACCTGTACTGCAATGGATGTAAGTGTGAAAACCAGTCTTAAGTCACTTTTTTCAGTATTGTTGTAACTTTGGTCACTAAATGAATGATTGTAAGTCAAGGACTACCTGTGTTTCAATCAATGTGCTTGCTTTTTTTCCTCCTGCTGCCTGTAATAGGCTAAATATGATTGCCCTGTAGTGTTGTGTGTAGAAGGAATTTCTTCATACAGTTCTTTCATAATGGGGTTTAAATGCAACCTCATGAAAGCACACTTTGTTTCTTAAGGTACCAGAGGTAGGGATGCAGCCCCTGTAGTGTTATGCAAATTACAGTGTACATGTGATTAGATACACTGCAGAGTATGTGATTGGCTATAATAGCACATTGCTGGGTGAGGAAGGCAGAAGTTTGAGGTAATAAAGGTAGTAAGAGATGTATATTTGAGAAAACAAAGTCAATATTTCATGGATATAGTTTTTTTTTCTAAAGAGTTACTTCTATGGGTTTATCTTATGCCTGGCTTCCCAGAGCCTTTGCTTGCCTCTTAGTATCTTCTCTTAGCTCTGTCAATATTTTTTGGCCTTTTTAGTGTTTTATGGCTGAGCTGACAGTTTATTTAACACTAGGTGAGAGTATTTGGGGAGGAAGTAATTTACTTGCCTTACCTAAACCCATTCTTTTGATTATAAGAGTTTAAGGTCCCATGTTCAGTGAAGAATGACAAGATCAACATTTATTTTACTTTACTGACATTATTATTAATAATAGATTTTTATCCTGGAGGGACGGACACACACACACACACACACACACACACACACACACACACACACACACGCGCGCGCGCGTGGCAGTGAACATACTTAATACTTCTGCATCCTATTTTCCCCACAACAGCAATTATATGAGGTGAGTTGGGCTGGGTATTGTTCCATTAAATTCTGGTGACTCTTATGAATTAAAGCTCTCCCAGCTGTCCCTTCACTCACTTGGCAGGATATGAAAGTTTGGGGGCTAGCAGCCCTATAGTTTTTTGCAGCTAAGAGGTGCTAATCTAAACACATAGCAGTTACATTTCTCATGATGCTTTTTAACAGATTCTTGCCTTTAACAAAGGAGTGTGACATTTAACAAGTCTGTTCTTTCAGTTCTTCCTTTCAGATGCAAATAAAGCTTAGAAATTTTCTTGGGCAAGCCTGTTTCTTAAAGTTGTTGCACATATTTTTAATTAGCAGTTCTTAAAAACATTTCCTAGATTACCTTTGAGACTTAGGTGAAGCATTATGTGAGAAGTGAGTTAGGAAGCCATTTTTTTTTCCCAGACAAACAAGCATTGTGAATGTGTGAATGCTTCCTTTTTGCTGTCCTCCCAACTAGTAGATCTCTGCTGTGCAGATCCCATCTGAAATTGGAACTCCTCTGCTCCCCTCTCTCATGCTCGAAAGACTTTTTGTTATATTTCTTCTCTCATCTCTTCTATGGATTGTACAGGATGCATCACATAATTTGTTTCCATTTTTCTATAACTTTGGAGCAACAGAACATTAAGGTTGACATATCCATTGGCCAAAAAGAGTTGGCTGGTAAGCAGTTTTGCAGAGTTCAAGAAGCAAAAGATACAGGTGGCTGCCCTGAAGGAGCTTACAGTCTGGGGAAAAAAATGAAGAATTGAGATAGAAAGGCAAAATTGAAAAGAGATGTCATTATTTGCACTCTCTTGTGTTTTCAGTTTCCATCAGCATGAAAGCTTGCAGCAATATGGATGCACAAGGCTAATGGCTCTGTAGAATTTTGAGAAAGAAGGAAGTGAAGAAAGTTAACACCCACCCCTCTTAGAAGAATGAAATATTATAGGAAATATTAAAAAGGCAGAATTATTATATTTCCCTGGATGAGAAAAGGAGAAACATGTTTTTAAAGACAAAGCAGCTCCCTGCCCCCCCCCTTCAGCTCCAGGGTGATGGGATTAAGACATGGCCCTCAGGACATGATAGGATTAGCCCTCTACCCATCTAACAGCAGGGCTCACTGCATTGCGAAATCACCTAGGGACATTATATCAGCCCACAGTTCAACCAGACTTACTGTATATCAGACAAACTCCTAGGATTTGCACATGACCCCTACAGCAACCAATGGGATACCTGCCCTTGGTATCAACATATGACACAACAGTGATCGGTCTCACTGTTGATGAATGATGAATCCGCATACAGACGGGAGGTTGAACAACTAACCTTGTGGTGCGACCCGAACAATCTGGAACTGAACACACTCAAAACCGTAGAAATGGTGGTAGACTTTAGGAGAAACCCTCCCATACTTCCACCTCTTACAATACTAAACAACACAGTATCAACAGTAGAGACCTTCAAATTTCTAGGTTCTACCATATCGCAAGATCTAAAATGGACACCTAACATCAAAAACGTCATCAAAAAAGCACAACAAAGAATGTTCTTTCTGTGCCAACTCAGAAAGCTCAAACTGCCCAAGAAGCTGCTGATACAGTTCTACAGAGGAATTATTGAGTCTGTCATCTGCACCTCTATAACTGTCTGGTTTGGTTCTGCAACCCAACAAGACAGACACAGACTTCAGAGGATAATTAGAACTGCAGAAAAAACAATTGGACAGGAAACCTGCCTTCCATTGAGGACCTGTATACTGCACAAGTCAAAAAGAGGGCTGTGCAAATATTCACAGACCCCTCACATCCTGGAAACAAACTCTTTCAACTCCTACCCCCCAAACGACGCTATAGAGCACTGCACACCAGAACAACTAGACACAAGAACAGTTTTCCCCCGAACACCATCACTCTGCTAACAAATAATTCCCTCAAAACTTTGCACTACTATTAATCCTCCCATCGTTCCTATCACCCATCTCCTCCCACTAACTTTGGT
>QLTV01002419.1:2804473-2815064 GCA_003457575.1 Thermophis baileyi | reverse complement strand
CTCACAAGCTCGCACCAAGCACAGCAACGCTGTGACTTCAGGAAACATTGTACTCGCTTCTCAGCCAGTGAGCACACAGGCCCAGTTGATGATCAATGAAGGTTTCTTGTTCTTGTCTTCAGGCTAAGGTGAGTTCAGCTGTTTCCCAGCGGCCGCGGCATACTTGCAGTTTCATTCTCCAAAGCCTTAGTTCAAAGTTTTGCTTTCAAGTAATTCTGTGCCTCACAAGCTCGCACCAAGCACAGCAACGCTGTGACTTCAGGAAACATTGTACTCGCTTCTCAGCCAGTGAGCACACAGGCCCAGTTGATGATCAATGAAGGTTTCTTGTTCTTGTCTTCAGGCTAAGGTGAGTTCAGCTGTTTCCCAGCGGCCGCGGCATACTTGCAGTTTCATTCTCCAAAGCCTTAGTTCAAAGTTTTGCTTTCAAGTAATTCTGTGCTTCAGACAGTTGAACTAGGCCTCCCACACCTCGGCCCAAAAATTTCTTCTGCAGCAAGGTTGAAGCAAGGGATAAGGTTATTAAAAAAAAATGAACTTCTGCGGGTCTTGCCAAGTTCTTACTGATTCTTACAGGAGAGACTAGTTCTACATTGTTTGAGGCTTTGAGTTCCTGATTAGGCACTCTCTTACTCTGAGACCACAAATTGTACTTCTCCCTTTCTTCTGCAGAAGGATTAGAAGAAGCTGTAAGCATGTGTGACTATTGACAAAAATGGTTATTTGGAGATTTGGACAATACAGACATTCAGGAACAAAGATATGGGTATACAGTTCTGCATCTTCTTGTGTTATTGCTCTTGAAGAAAAATCGATATTTTAAGTACCAATACTTAGCACCCACCCATGTAACTAACTGCAAGCCTCTGAACTAATTTGACAGATTTATAGCAGTCTTTCCTAACCTCCTCCTTTCCAGCATAACCAGTGGCTGGGAACCATGGGGACCAAAGTAGGGGAATTTCTTTAGAGCCTGGTAGGGATTGATTGCGTTTTCACTCTCTCTTTCAGCGGACCCCTTTGAAACGATGTTAAAGTCCTTGTTGCAGTATCAGTCTGGCCTGGGTGGAGACATGGCTGAGAGCTGCTTGAGGAAAAAACTGTATGAAAACGGTGTCACCAAGCTGCTGCCGAGTAATTTTCCTGTCATCCAGAAGGTGAATAGCTTCATCTGAGGGCAGAGTTTTGCTCAGGTGTATGGGAGGGTTTTTTCTAGGAAGATAAATGATTCAGAATAATCCCTTTAAAAGGCGGTGATTGGAGCAGAATCAAATGTTTTCAGGTTTTTGAAAGTTGCTTATCTTGTGTAAGCATTCAGCTTTCTCAGAAGTGACTCCCCAGTATTAAATCTTATCTCTGCATTTCCATTTTATATTTTTCCTGTTTTTTCAAGACATGTTAAATTAAAACTCGAATGAAGATGCCTGCTACTGTTTTACCCCCCACTCTCACTCTGTCACACAATGGATTTTAGCAGCGCTTATATTTTTCAAACTAAAAACAATTGGCTTTTTATCTTTATTTTTTATGTCATATTGATTATGCTGTAATTTTTTGTTCTGAATCATCCAGAGATGCTGAGAGTCAGTCGGCATATACATTTAGTATTATGGTTGGTCACACAATCAAACAGATGTTTAGACTGGATTTAGCATTTTTATTCACTTATCAAATCCTTCCCAAGGATCTGCGAAAAGCAGATGTTTGGTGCTAAAGGTGTCATTGGGATGTAAACTGTTCCAAGTAAAGCTGCCTTTTGCAGATGACTGATGGTGATTTTCTCAATGCCAATGGTATTCAAGTAATGCTTGAGATGTTTTGGGATTGCACCCAAGGCACTACTCCTATTAATATTAAACATGTTTTAAACATGATCAGGATTGCACAGGCAAACAGAGAGTGCTGTTGAAAAATTGGATTTGCCTTAATTCCCTTGCACAAGCTCATAGTGAGAAGTTCTACTTTGAAAACCTTCACAGTCTGTCACTTAAAATTTAATTTTTGAAAATAAATAGTATATCTGGACTTGTGCCAGTTGGGTTTCATATCAAGGCATGGTACAGAGCAGTGCAGGTTACTCTTGTCATGACCCTTGGCAGAGCAGAAATGGAGATGTGTATTGATCTCTTAGTGGCTTCCGATACTATTGACCACAGTATCTTTCTGGACTGGCTATGGGGGTTAGGAGTGGATGGCACTGTGCTGCAGTGATTCACCTTCTTCCTCAATGGCTGGTTTCAGTCAGTGTTGCTAGGGAGAGAGAAGTTGCACCCACAGCCTCTCATTGGTGGGCTTGATGCTCTCCCCTGTCCTGTTTAATATCTACATGAAACAATTGGGTGAAGTCATCCATCAGTTTGGGGCTCAGTGTTATCACTATACTGAAGTTACTCAGCTTTATATCTCAAGGCTGGGCTGTGCAGGTGAAGCTGTTGATATACTGACCCAGTGTCTGGAGACTGTTTAGCAATAGCAATAGCACTTAGACTTATATACCGCTTTATAGTGCTTTACAGCCCTCTCTAAGCGGTTCATAGAGTCAGCATATTGCCCCCCAACAATCTGGGTCCTCATTTTACCCACCTCGGAAGGATGGAAGGCTGAGTCAACCTTGAGCCGGTGAGATTTGAACCGCCGAACTGCAGCTAGCAGTCAGCTGAAGTAGCCTGCAGTACTGCACTCTAACTACTGCGCCACCTCGGCCCTGTTTGGGTCTAGCGGGCATGGAAAAGATTTCAGCTCAATCCTGACAAAATTGAGTGGGTATGGCTGTCTGGCCCCTTGGGATATGGGACATTTTCATCATTGGCCTTATGGGGGAGAGCACTTCCCCATTCCAGAGTAGTGCACAATTGGTGGGAGGTCCTTCTGGACTTGCAGCTATTGCTCAACGAGCAGGTGGCAGCTGTGGCCAGGAGAGCCCTTGCACATTTCATCTCCCAGTTGCATCTTTTCTTGACCTAAGACTGTTTAGACAGTTACTCATACACTGGTCATGTTATGATTGGATTATTGCAATGCACTCTACACAGGGCTACTCTTGAAGACTACCTGGAAACTACATCTGGTACAAAATGCAGCAATGTGAATAATAATTACCGAATCCCAATATGCCTATGTCACCATTGCTACTCGAGCTGCATTATTGACAAGTCCAGGTGTAAGTCAGGGTGCTGGTTGTTATGTATGAAGTTGTTTATGGCACAGGTTCCGGATGCCTGAGGGACCATGCATCTCTTTTTCTGCCTGGCTGGTACATTCTGATAAAGTGGATATACTTCATGTTTCTTAAATGTTGTAATTTTATGGGACTGAGAAAGCATGCCTTCTCTGTCATAGACCCCATCTTCAGGAACAACAACAACACCCCCCCCCCAAGATACATACAATGCCTCTCTCTTGGGCTTCCTAAAAGATTTGGCTTTGTTCCTAGACCTGTAGTTGATGTGGTTGTGGGCCCCCTGATTTGAATTGTTACTGTTTTATTGTTTTAGTCCAGGTTGCCTGTGGGGTTGTATGTTTTTACCTGCTTTTATTGTTTTGTATTGTAATTGTAAACCATCAAGAGTCTATGAGAGTGGGTGGCAATAATATATTTAAATAAATAAATAACAATAACAATCTATTACTTGCCCATCCCTAATCCCAATCAAGTCACTTTTATTTGTGACGTGGGTCACCAAGTTCATTTTTATAAGTTGTGGTATCACAAAGATTCAGAACCTCTGCAGTTGGCATTTCCATTTACTTTTCTTGGAGGAAACATCTCCATGCCCCTCAACTTTTTGATCATACAGATCAAATGTCCAGCTATGTCCAGTACAATTACTAGAGGTCTGTAATTGCACAGATGCTCTCTGCATGCCTTAAGAATCATTGAACCTTTCCCAAAGCACCACTAGATGGGAGACATTATAACAGTAGCTCAATGCTAAACGGGCATTATGAGTAAAGATGGATTTCATCAGAATAGTTTAAAAGGCATTGATCTGCTTTTCTATTCAACAGGCCATGTAATAATATTTAATTTGTGTTTTTCAGTTTCATGGGAATGTGTAGGGATAAAGAGATTGACACATTTATTTCTTTTGTTTAAGCTGTCAGAAGAATTGCTAACAAAATGGCTAACCTTCCCCGAGTCTCAACATGTGCCCCTCAGTCAGCATATGTTAGGTTTTGCAATGAAGGCTGTTACACAGACTGCTATGGGCATCAGGTTTGAAGATGACCAGGAAGTCATCCGATTTCGTAGGAACCATGATGTGGTAAGTCTGCAAAAAGAAGAGGCAGGAATGTTCTCTTCAGTTTCATTTTCTACCACAGGGAGAAAAAGCACATAGTTGTGCGTAGAAAGGCATGGGCTCAAAGACATAGCTTTGCTAATCTCCTTCAGTTATTGAATAAGTAGGTAATACTGCTTAGCTGACCTTGGCTGATCTTGAAAAATCTAAGATGAATTGGACCTTGGATGGAAACCACAAGGAAATTCCCAGGCTGCAGACTAGGCTGAGAAATTTTAAAAAATGGGAAATCACTTCTATATTGTTGCCAAGAAAACCAACATGGAATGTACATGGGGTCACCAGAGGCTAAGTTCACCTTAAGGGAAATTTAGATTTCAGTTCTTAAAATAGGCTTAGATAGCCTGACTTGTGGGCCATTGCTGCATACCTTGCTTGTAGTGGAATATCTGCATTAAGCACTTTTAAATGAGGATCCTTAATCCACTGAGCTGAGAGATATTTTTTTAAAGTCTGATCACACAGAGCAAACCAAGTGCAGATTTAAGTGCGAGTAAAAACAAAAACAAGCCTTCATCTAAAACTAAAATGGTAGACAATGTGCAATTTCACTGCCTTCTTTCTGAATCAGCCTGCTCTATACCAATGTTATCTTCAGTTTCATCTCAGACTTTAAACGTAATACCTACAATAGTTATAATTAATATATTTAATTGCCCTATAGTATTTTGAAACTCATCTAGATACTTTTTAAAAATTGGAATAAGTACTGTACTATTTCATGTGTGAGGAAGTCCCTCTGTTCTTGTAATTAACAGAATAGACAGCCTATGAACCCATCATAGTACAGGTAGTTCTCGACTTATGACCACAATTGAACCCAAAATTTCTGTTGTTAAGCGAGACAGTTATTAATCACTTCCCTTTTAGCACCAGCCTTACCTTAGTACAGAAACCATATTTAATATTCTGTTAAGACTGAAATAAATACTTAACAATCAACTAAGAAAGATTATTATTATTTCTATTTCAGATCTGGGCAGAAATTGGAAAGGGTTTCTTAGATGGTTCACTTGATAAAAGCACGACCAGAAAAAAGCAGTATGAAGATGGTGAGTTTTGTTTTCTATCTATTTGACACATATCCCTGGCAAGGTGATCTAATTGAACATTTCTGCATAGCATCATGTTTTATTGAATGTTTTAGAAATGCTACTGTTTTATCTAGCATGTATATATACAGTACATACATACATACATACACCATGAGCATTATTTGTTCATCTATTTTCCAAATGTAGGATAGTGTAATAAATCAATCCCATCTGCCCCTCCTTCAACACTTTGTAACACCTGTTTGTGGTATAAATTTTCTGTAATTGCTGGAGGCTGACAGATGACATTTTGTTTCTCCAATCATACTTGCACGTGCATACAGACACATATCTGTGGAACCAATGGATAGGGCTATGATGAAAATAAATGTGTTTCAAATCATTTTTCATCCACCACGAAGGAAGCAGCCTTCAGAAGCCAAAGCTGCCTGACATGATATGATGTGTTTCTAGGACACCCCACTGTGCTAGCTAGGAAATGACCTCATTATTCTTTGTGCTTAAAGCCCTGATGGAAATGGAGCTGGTCTTGAAGAAAGTCATAAAAGAACGACAAGGAAAGAGCTTCAGCCGACACATCTTCATAGATTCTTTACTACAGGGGAATCTGAGTGACAAGCAGGTATCTGCATCTTTGGTGTAATTAACTATTAATGGAGTTCCTTCTAGATCAGCTGCTAATTATGTATTGGTAGTGTTTGATTAATATAATAGCCTCCATTGTATCTCATTTGAGTACTTTTTTCCCCTTGCTAGAATCTAATGTGTGTGGCTATTTTGGACCTTTAGGCTTGAAGCCTTTTTTAAAAAATAAAATAAAATACAGTAATACGTTATGGTATGCACTTAACTACTAAGGTGACGTGGATAGGGTTGTTGTTAAAATGGGAGAAGCTGTTCCTAATGTATTATTTTAGCTAATTCCAAAATGGCAGGAAATTCTTTCTACCAGATCTAGGACTAGAGTGAATTTTTATTTTTGACGGGACGATACCGTGAAAATCTTCATTGGCAGAATAGTTGGATAGGCGATACAATATCTGGCATATCTGAGGTGTTAATCTGACAGATACACCATGGAAATCACATGAGTGGTCTACCAGCGTACCGGATATCTGTTGCTTTTATAAGCTATGAATCTTATTTTTATAGCTATTTCCTGGCTCTGGGGTATAGAGGCATGTGACAAAAAAAATCAGTATCCCTCTTTTGGGAGATCATTCACATGATACAGTATAACAGAATTAACTTTATTTTTTAAAAAAACAAGAAGGCTAAAAAATCATTTTAAGTGGTCACATGCAATACAGCAAAGAAAAGTGTAAAAATAGAGAGCTCTGAAAGCCACTCATAGCTCTCAAGCAAAACTCCGAAGTCAAAATTACACACAAAAAGTGAAATTGGTCTATTAATTAGGAAATATAACCACTGAACATTTGAAAAAGGAAAATATAAATCGGAAAGGGTATATATCAGGCACCATAAAGCTCCATACATTCCAAAATAAAAGTAATTTTATGCAACATTTCCAGTTGCCTAAGTTGCTATTATTTCATAGAGGCAAACTGAGGAGTACAACAAAGTTTCCTATTTCTCCCTTAGTTCTTCCAAATTCTATTAGATTCTCCCCTTTAATTGGACGCTCATGAGGTTTAGCTCCTTTTGTAGCCCTGGTACCTTGCTTCTCGCTAGAAATTTTTAAAAGATAAAATATATTTTTTCTACAGAAGAGGAGGGGGCAGGAAAACTCCTTTTGCTAAGCATACTTATGCTGGTCTATAGCTGTAATAAAGATTTGATTGATGGGTCCTTTTGCTACGTGCGGCCTTTCTCAGGAGGATTTTGCTTGACACAGAGAAGATGTTTTGATTTGAGCAATCTCCATGACAGGCAGCTGACAGTCTGGAGTTCTCTGAAGGCCAGTTGGCTTCATAACAGGAGGCTTCTAAATGTACATGGTACTGACAGACTTTTCCATGCATATTTTTTCTGGGCAGAGAGAAGACGTATTGTTAACAATTAATCATTTTCTTTCTTTTTGGAGCTATTTCTTCTGGAGCTACAATTAATTTGGAATTCATTTCAGATATATCTGCTTTGACATATATAAAATGTTTGATTAAATTTTCAATATTAGGTTTGGCGCTAACTCTCACTGTCTTTTTTCCCTCCTTCATGAAACTCTCTTCATTTTCTAGATTTTGGAGGACACTATGATCTTCTCTCTGGCAGGATCCATAATCACTGCAAAATGTAAGTATATAGAATAGCATAGTGCATATCATTGGGGGAGGGGGGAGTCCGATGAAAATGTTGACACAGTGCTTGTTCCATAATACTATAAATAATTTGTTTAGTTTGTATGCTGCTTTTGAGAGGCTCCAGGCCTTTATAATATTCACAGTTTTCTTTCTTGGACATGAAAAGTTAAAATAGGGCAGGTGGCGGGAACTTATGCCTGAAATAGCAAAATAAATGATAAATATCTTGAAAATTTTTATTCCAATTTCTCATCATCTAGAGTAAATAAAATGGTAACAAAAGTCTTGGCAAATTGGAATTGGGAGAAGCAAAATCTCAGTATCCCAGGATAAATAAAAAAATTCAGGATATAGGGAGAAAAGGTCTTTATCTCCTTTTGCTTGGCCATGAGATGTGCTTGTCTGAATTCTTTGGGTTGTCAGGGTTCCAAGTAACATCCCCAACAAAAGAAGACTCCAAGGCTAGAAGTTCCCCAAAGTTCCATTTTATTAGAGATGCCATATTGGCACATCTGGGAAAACCCGAATCTGAAAGCTTCCAGGTTTTCCCCACCCAAAAGAAAGTCCAAGTCCCTTCCCCTGCACCCACATGTCCATCACATGGTCCAATCAATGCACCGTCCCAACTGGAGATGCCTCCCAGTCACGCCACTCCAGGTGCAGGCCGAATGTCCTTGACTCTCTGAGAAAGGAATGTTATTTAGGCTAGATATTCTCGCAACTCCATGTAATCTCCCCTCCCAGTTCCCCACAGCACTAAATGTGTCAACCCTGAAGAATTCAAGAAAAAGATGGCCTCCAGGGCTGACATGGGTTATGTTAGAGGCAGATCTGAAAATAGCATTACATGGTTTTCCTCATATTTTAACGCAATTGCCTTCCTGGCTGATTATGATATACTTTGAAATAACCCTATAACCTTTCTTTTGAAGAGACTGATACTTGAGAATAAAATGAAAAGAATATACAGAAATTCCATATAGTAGCCATGGCAGTATCCAAGATACCCTGGCAGATGCTCCCTAGTACTAGACAATGTCCAGTCACTAATGAAAGAGAATATTTGTAGCTCAGGGTTGAAATGAGGGGTCCTAGCTGCTCTCTGAGCTTGGTTGTTTTTCTCCCCAGATGTTTCATTACCAAAACTAGGTAACATCACTAGGACTATTTCAGAGTGCAGGTGCCATTATATAGTCTCCCATTATGCTTACTTTCTAAAAAAGCTTATCAGGATCTGATGAACAAAGCTTATGCCAGAGGCTGACACTTTGCTTTACAGCATGCAAGCTTCCAGTGAAACTTTTGCTTTTAATTAGGAAATATTAAGTGAAACAGAGAGCCTATTAAGTGGTGCCAAAGGAGGTGCTGCCAGCGCGTGGCACATTTGGATGGGGATGAGCTGTTTGTGTAGATATAGAAGAGTTTGAAATGAATGAATGGTGTGGGAGATAAAAGGATGGATGATGGATGAATAGATGTTTGCATGCTTGGGTATATCTGAAATTATGAATTAGAGGTCTTGACTCTAAACTCACTGCCTAGCTTTAGTCAAGCCATTGTCTTTCAAGCCTCTTTATGTGGGGATAATTAAAAACCTTATTTTAGAGAGTAAAGATGACTCAAATAATAACTATGGTACAAATTGTGCACTTCACAAAAGGTTCTCTGATTGTTAAACTGTAGATTACGTCAAAAGTCTGCTCAGCCTTTAAATGGTTTAATCACCTATTATGCTTGTTCATTTTCTCACAGGCCACCTAATACTTCTTCCTACAGAGTGCTTCATCTGGCCTGAGTTTTCTATTGAGTTACTCAGTGGGGGTTGTTTTTTCCTAATTTCAGTACATGAACTGTGAATTGTATACATGTGTTGACCACCTGGTCGGGTGGGTTCTAACTTACCTCGCTTCTGGTTCGGTTCCTCCCACACCGCGTGCATGCGCAGTGCCGGGAAAAAAAAGCCAAAAACAAGATGGCGACGCATGCGCAGTGCCGGAAACTCGGCTTCTGCGCATGCGCAGAAGAAAAAAAACTCGGAAAAAAATTCCAAAAAAAAAATTCCAAAAAAAAAGATGGCGGCACCCATGGACCGGCACCGACAGAACCGGTTCCGTGATGTCACCAGCGGGTCGCTACTGGTTCGGGCGAATCTGTCCGAACCGGGAGGAACCCACCTCTGCACCTAGTCCTAGAGACTTTTATCCTCTGATGCTTCTCTTTTTTTTTTCTTCCTTTAGTGTGTACGTGGGCGGTCTATTTGTTAACTACCTCAAAAGAAGTTCAGCAAAAGCTTTACAAGGAGTTGGATCAGGTTCTTGGGAAGAGCCCTGTTACACCTGTGAAAATTGAACAACTTAGGTGTGGGTCTGTTTTTATACTCATTTTTTTAGAGTCAGCAGATGTCAGCAAATGTCATACTCCTGATCTCTTAACAAGGTGTGAGAAGAGGACCTTTCTTCTTGCCCTATCAATTTATCATCACTTTTCTAAATCAATTTGAACCCTAGTATGGTACTATATTGTTAATATGCTTAACTTAAGACAGAGTTTGCCATGTGAGCTAGCCGATCCATTCCATTCCAGTACATGGGTAGTCCTCAACTTACGACCAAAATTGAGCCCAAAATTTCTGTTAAGTGAGATATTTATTAAGAGAGTTTTGCCCCATTTTATGACCTTTCTTGCCACAGTTGTTAAGTGAATCACTGCAGTTGATAAGTTAGTAACTGTTGTGACCCAGCGCGGCAAGCCCCCAGGAAACGACACACACACACCATTGTCCAAAATAAAGAAGGCTTTATCACTAATAAATGCTTAGTGATAAGTTAATTTCAGGGTTTCTCCCAAAGTGCCTGTTGCAAATCACAGAACACTTTGGCCGGGATTTCAAATACAAAAAAACACAAACAGATCATTAAGTCCTTAACAGGAGCCGAGGTGGCGCAGTGGTTAGAGTGCAGCACTGCAGGCTACT
>QLTV01002419.1:2688534-2777609 GCA_003457575.1 Thermophis baileyi | reverse complement strand
AAGATTTGAAACAAGATGAACAGATTAAAGACTGTATGGTAAAATGGGCTGCAAATTTTGATTATAATAAAACTATCGATATATGAGTGAAAATATGGGAAAATAAATTGATAAGCCAGGTGGTTACTGAGGCAATGGCATTGTGACACTACTATGAAAGGTTGCACTTATGTTGTGATGCCACAATGCATTTTTCATTATGGTTAGGAATGGATAGTTTATTCATGTAGACCTTTAAAGGTTATATAATTAAGATTTGAAACAAGATGAACAGATTAAAGACTGTATGGTAAAATGGGCTGCAAATTTTGATTATAATAAAACTATCGATATATGAGTGAAAATATGGGAAAATAAATTGATAAGCCAGGTGGTTACTGAGGCAATGGCATTGTGACACTACTATGAAAGGTTGCACTTATGTTGTGATGCCACAATGCATTTTTCATTATGGTTAGGAATGGATAGTTTATTCATGTAGACCTTTAAAGGTTAAAACCAGTACTTTGAATTGCACCTGGAAACCTATTAGAAGCCACAGAAGTCCCTGTAACACCAGTTTAATGGCTGTCTCACCCACCAGCATGTGTGTGGCTGTATTTTGTATTAATTACAGTTCCTGAATAGTCATTAAAGGCAGCCCAAAACACATTACAGTGAGCAAGTTGTGGGTGCTCAAATGGTTGCAATAAGGGGACTTGTTCATTTATAAAACAGATGCCACATTGAAGCTCTTTTCCCATTACACATTTAAGCCAATGAGTCACTAATGTAGTCAGAAGTGGCAACATATTATTATACTAACTGAATAAAAAGTCACCACCTTGGGAATATAAAGTCTCATCCACTTTCTCTTTGATGTGCCTGCAGTGAGTTCTTTTGAATTTAATAAAGGAAATAAATCTTTGAAATCTACCTATCTATATATATTATCTGAAGCATTCCACACAAAATGTTAAAGTGTCTCTGCAAATAAAATCATAAAGAGTCTCTTGATATATTAAAAGTAACATATTTGTTTTGACCTATGCCTTAATAACCAATTACTAAGTGAGAAATAGTTGTTCTCACGGTTCCAAGCCTAGCCAGTAAGAAACGAGGCCACACCATTTGTTGGTAGAACAATTCCCCTTTACTGGTCTCTCGACTCGGCAAGCAGTGAAATTTGGAATCTAGCCAGCATTACCGGCTTCCGCCTGCCAGCTGATTATGAGGGCTAGGCAAGGCTTCCTCCAGGCTTGCTCCAGGAGCTCCAGTCTTGCTGGAGCAAGCAAGGACTCTTTGGCCGCTGCTGTTTCGCTCTTCCGGGGCCCCTCCGTGAGTCTGTCACAACACCCAGCACCCAACACCCAACACCCAGCAGTGCACCCCATGTGACCCCCTTCCCCCTCCTCGCTTGTGGCAACTCCAAAACGGTGCACAGGGGCATAGTCGCGATGTTGCCATCTCGGATGTTGACAGATATGCTAAAAAAAGTTGACCCAGTGTCTTCCTCTTACTAGGACAATGCATTGAAGAAAGTTAGCACCCACCCCTCTTAGAAGAATGAAATATTCTAGGAAATATTAAAAAGGCAGAATATTATATTTTCCTGGATGAGAAAAGGAGAAACATGTTTTTAAAGACAAAGCAGCTCCCTGCAGCTCCCTGCCCCCCACTTCAGCTCCAGGGTGATGGGATTAAGACATGACCCTCAGGACATGATAGGATTAGCCCTCTACCTATCTAACAGCAGGGCTCACTGCATTGCGAAATCACCTAGGGACATTTCATCAGCCCAACCAGACTTATCTCAGACAAACTCCTAGGATTTGCACATGATCCCTACAGCAACCAATGGGATACCTGCCCTTACACAGAAACAGGAAGCTCAAAGGCGGGGCCCAAGAGAGGGTATAAATATATATCTCTCTCTCCTCCATGTGTTGTTCTACGCAGAATCACACGTGCTTGGTGGTTCTGCTTCACCATTAAACCATCCTTCCAAGCAGCCTCCATGTTTCCAGTGTCTTTCTCCCACTTGGAACTGAACCCAGATGGACATTTCTTCCAACAGCATATACAGAGAAAAGTGCTTAGTGAAACTGGGATTCACCTTAAGGGCACAATCCAGGAACTTTTTGAAATCTCTCCATCCATATCTTAATAAAGATGAGATTCCTAATAACAGTAGCAGCTGTTTTAGTCCTTAGATCTGGTTTCCCCTTTGTTATGGAACCCAAGCAAATCCTTTCTCTCAGAAGTTTGAAGATGAGAGACTAATTCCAGTTCAACCTGTTGACTGTTTTCTAATTAACCATGACTCACTGATTGCAGCAAGGTTAATATCAACTACATCTCTTGAACCGAAATGCAGAACATAATAAATTTTCTCATAGATGTTTTATTGTATGAACTGAAATATCAATATCTTTCATAAATACAGGTTCTGATGCATATATTTTACTGAATCTTGCATCAATGGAAAAATATCAGGGGTATAAAATTATTACTCCATTTCACCTCTGTGAGAATCAGTTTATCAACTGTCAAGCTTTCTGTTCCCATATCTAAGGTCCAGTATGCCCTATACATATTGATGGGGTTAATAGTCAAGGATCAGTTCCCACACAAAGTCTCATATTGACAGCTCTAGCTTTACTTTAAACTAAATGCTTTCAGTTCTTTTTATATGTACATTTCTGTCAAGATGTACTTACTAAAAAAGAGAACATGTGAAGACAAGAAAAGTTCATTAAAAAAGAAAGAAAGAACTCCTAAATATTGTAGCATTTTAATGTCCTGTTCATACTAAGATATACGCCACCACCTCTCTAGGTAACTTTGCCATTAGGTACTCCAGCCCTATGACATAGGGTTTCGGGCTACAATAAAAAACTGGTAGTACTCATCTGATTTTGGTAATAAAGGGAATAGTCAAAGTCTACCTGTCTTGTGTAACAGAGATTTGGAGGAGAGACGGAGATGGGTTGGTATCTATCTTCCCAGCATCTAGCCTATGTTCTATAATTTTCTTTATTGTACCTTTGAGTCAGTTTTTTTTTTACTCCTGTGACTCCCTGGATTAGTTCTTGCAGTTTTCTTGAAGATATTTCAGGAGTGATTTGCCATTACTGTGTTCCTAGGGCTGAGAGAGAGTGATATACCCAAAATCATCCATTCCACTTTGTGCCTAAGATGGGACTAGAACTCATGGTCTCCCAGTTTTTAGACTGGGGCCTTGACCATTATTCCAAACTATCCCTCTATATTCTTTAATAGGGCAAACTTCTCTCTCTCCCCCCCTCTCCCTCCCTCCCTCCCTCCCTCCCTCTCTCTTTTGCTTGCCGCCCATCTTGCTTCGAGGAGACTCTAGGTGGCTTACAGCATTCAAGCTATAAAGAATGGGAAGGATGGGAAGGTTATATGATTGTGATTTATAAGAATAAAATCTTCCTTAGAAATAACACACAAAAAATATGATATCAATAAGAAGGCTGGACTACATAAAGTGTTTATATTTCAGTCTTGAGACCAAGGATCCATTGAGGAGTCTGTTACTATCCTACTGCCCCCTCTCTCAATCAATCTCCAGCTAAACTGAAAAAACGATCTCAAAGATTGGGATTCCTAGATTAATAGTGCTGGGTGACTTCTACTATAGACCTTCTACTTCAGGTCTGGGATGGCTAAGGAACTCATAGCAGTCAGAAACTATTTCAGTTAGTCACAGGTGCACACTTACCAGCTCTAAGTCAATATTTTATCCTGCCCAGGAGTTGTCGTTTGGAAAAGGATGTCTCTGGCCTCTTCATTGCTCACTATATGGTTATATCCAATCCTAGGTATAGGCAGAAGAACTATTAGGATGATCCACTCAAACAGACCATTGAATCCATGATGCGATAATATAATCAAGAGAGGCTTCTCAGCTTCCAGTTGCTTTGCACAAAACAGATTATCTTACCCAATTTTAACCTGACTTCTATAAGATCTATAGGTTAAGAGTATCTTGGCTTGAAAGGCGGATTATTTTTCTTAATGGATTGACAGAAGAAATGTGATTCTGTTGGTTCTTCTTGATGTCTCAGTGGCTTTTAATACCATCAATCATAGTAGCCTTCTAGATTGCCTGATAGATCTGGGAACAGGAGGCATTGCTTTGCAACAGTTCTATTCCTATTTCTCAGATGGATTTCAGGCAATGTTGCTTAGAGACAGTTTGCTCCTTGAAATGAAAATTATTTTCCTCTGGGCTCTAGTTTGTCTCCCAATGCTTTTCAATATTTTTATTAAACCTTTAGGAGATTTGGATTGGGGGCTGCCAGTAGGGTGAGGACTTCACTACCAGTAATGGTATGATTTCCTTGAATGTCTGCTTATAATTAGAAATAGGTTGATATGGGAGAATGAGTTGGAACTAAATTCAGACAAAGGTAAGATGCTCTTTGTGAAAGGTCATAGTTTCAAAGAGATGGTAGATCTGGCTTTCTAAATGGGATTATGTTCTTCTAAAATAATCAGTTTGGGGTACTTTTAGATCTGACTCTGCTGCTTCTCTAGATTAAGGCAATATCAGGATTACCTTTGATAAGCTTTAGTGGATAACCTAATTGCTTCCCTTTCTGGAAGAAAATAGCCTTAAAACTGTAGTGTATGTGCTGGTAACCTCTGAGTTTGATTACTCTAAGACACTCTACATGGGGCCTGCTTTTGTGTGTTGTCAGGAAACTCAATTGGTGCAGAACTCAGCAACCATACCAGTCACAGACTGCATTATTCCTGTGCTACAAACACTGCACCGGCTGGCAATTTGTTTCTAGAAGGAACACAAAGCACTAGGTGTTATCTTTAAAGTCCATGCTAACTTGGCCTCAAAGTAGTTGGGAAGACACCCCTTTCTACGTTTCCATTACCTGCTTACTGAGAGAAGTTTTTATCTAATTAAAATAATAAACACCCCTTATATGATTATATTTTTCAAGCCTATAAAACTATTCAAATCATCACAACATGTGTGAGGTGATGTTTCCTTCTGCAAATCCCTGTAAATAAGAAAAAGAGTTATCAATGATATTTTAAGTTGATTTTCATTTCTGCGATTAATAGACTCACCTGAGACAATCATCTTCATTCTAAAAGGTGATGACAGTACCTTGGGTGTTTGTGTATTTAGTTTTACATTTTTTCAGCATTGCTCTTCCTCCCAATTCAGCCCAGAGCAGTTTACAAAAGAGCAATAAAAACACCCTTAAAAAGAATAATCAAAGTAAAACAACAATGCTTAGAAACAAGAAATACAAAAATTAAATTAAAAGGCCCAAATGAAATTTAAAAAGGGAAAAAAAAATGACAAGATTACTACAGGAAATGTAACAGACAGAAAAGAGCTGAAACAAGTAACCATTTTGTTGTCCTATGAACTTCCCATAGTATTGGCTTCCCTCTGTTTTATTAACTGGAATATGCTGCTGAATAAAATTGACACGCATGACATTTTCAGTAAACGTTCTCTCAACTTGTCTGAGTCTGGGGGAGTTCCCAATTGTACTGTCTTGTTCTAATCTATAAGAACCACCTGTCATTTCCAATCTCTGATCTACAATTGAATCCCCCAGGGCTATTTGCCTGTCTTTAAAAACCAGGCACCCAATTATATGGGAACCATCTATCTATTGTGTATGTCTATTTCAACGACATTATTTTGGTTTTGAGGCTTTTAATTTCCTTTCTGCATCAGGTGAGCAAATATGGGAGAAATCTTTCTGAACAATTTCCTTTGCCTTAGTAATTATAGCTGAAGAATGAGGAAAACAAACTAAAGGATTAACATAACTATTCTGTTTGAGGTTGGCCACAGCAATTAAACGAGCTACTCAGCCCTCTGTGTATCATAAAGGTAAAGGTAAAGATAAAGGTTCCCCTCGCACATACGTGCTAGTCGTTCCCGACTCTAGGGGACGGTGCTCATCTCCGTTTCAAAGCCGCTGTCCGAAGACGTCTCCGTGGTCATGTGGCCGGCATGACTAAACGCCAAAGGCACACGGAACGCTGTTACCTTCCCACCAAGGGTGGGTGGTCCCTATTTTTCTACTTGCTTTTTTTACGTGCTTTCGAACTGCTAGGTTGGCAGAAGCTGGGACAAGTAACGGGAGCTCACCCCGTTACGCGGTGCTAGGGATTCGAACCGCTGAACTGCCGAGCTTTCGATCGACAAGCTCAGCGTCTTAGCCGCTGAGCCACCGCGTCCCTCTGTGTATCATAAACTATCTAAAACTATTTCCTGCAGGAAAGAGCCTTTTGCTGTTCCTTAGAGATTAAGTGGTTGAAAGGCTCTCCCAAAATCAGTCTTGCTGCTCACTGTGGGAAGTCAAAAGAGTAGGGGATTGTTTTGAATCTGGGACCATTGTTATTATTAGACTTTTATCCCACCCTTCTTATATATACCTAATGTTGTATGGCAGGAATTGGCAAGTATATCTCCCAGCACAAAACCCACCGATGAACTGCAACAAAAGGAAGTTATAAATCAACATCTGGAGAACGACAGGTTTCCCATCTCATTAAAGGGGGATTTTCCTTCCTTTCTTCCATTGTATTTCAAACTGTTATCAAAACAAAACAAGATTTCACTAAAATAACCCTAAGTCTTTGCACAAAGTTATTAGGGCACTAAAGCAAATGCTTTGCCCTCTTATTCAAGTGGCCATAAGTATACCCTCTAGATCAGTGGTTCTCAACCTTTCTAATGCCGCGACCCCCCCGTGACCCCCCCGCACTACCACCGCGACCCCCTCCCTACCCTCTCCCCACGCAGGATGAGGTGATAAAGGGGGCGTGGCACCAGGGGTCCGGTTCGGGCTTGCCTGCCGGTCGTCGGAGAGCCGGTAGCGACGGCAGCACTAGGATAACGTGGAAACAGGAGACCCCGCCATTTGGGTTCTTTTACCCTCTGCGCATGCGCAAAGCATTCTGCGCATGCGCAGAGGGTAGAACAACTCAAATGGCGGCGTCCAGGCTACCAGCTGTCCGGCGACCCGCAGCATGGCCGAACCGGGACCTTTTCACCCCTGCAGTGACGGTGGCACCAAAATGGCGGGCTAACGCGCGCGGCGACCCCTGTGAAATGGTTGTTCGACCCCCAAAGGGGTCGCGACCCACAGGTTGAGAACCGCTGCTCTAGATCTCTCTAAGCAAACCCCTTCTTTGTGTCTCATGAGAACTTAGCCAAGGCCAATCTGTCAAAGTTGACTTTAATACACTGAATTTGAATTGAATTTCAGCCATCTGAGTAACTATTCCTCAGTTTTGGAACTCTAATTGAGCAGGGCTTACCTTTCCGCTCGGCAAAGTAAGAAAAATATTGAAAAGCTTCCTTGTTAAGTTAGCCTTCTTATGATGGAATGGAGGTATTATGTTCAGTGGCAGCAAAATATCTTCGGCCTGCTCTTGTTTCAAGCATGGCATGTCTTATTATGAACATAATCATTTAGAAACAAAGAGTTCATTTATGCAATAGTGATTTCAGTACTTTTTTAATTTAAGAAAGATTGTATAGGCAGTATTAAATATGCAGTAGTAATGCCGTTTTATAAAATTGGCTTCTCCATTAGAAACAATAGAGACAGTAGGCAGCAAAAACCATGTAAAGGAAGACGTATATTTTATGCATAGAAAAACATCTTTTCTAGCTCTGGATAAAGAGACATTTGTTTAACTATAAATAAGGAGGCATCTGTTTTCACTTTAAGGTAAGGGAACTCCATTGCTATATATTATCATTTTTTGATAATAACTCAAGCATTCTGTTCCATTGATCATGACTGGTTATATCTCTAAACTACAAAACTTTACAAAAAAAAGGAGATGGGGAGCAATTCTTTGAAGCTGCCTTTCCAAAGCTACTTGACAACTTTGTGTGAATAAATATATGTCCTTTGACCTCCACTGATCGTCTGGTGATTTTCACTCAATTCCCAGCTTGGGAAATGAACCAAGAGAAAAATAAATGTTTGATCTTCCTGACAGTACATTTTATATAATTTTGTACATTAAAAATACTGATATTATCTTACAGAGCTTGAACTTTGCCATTACTTTTTTTCAGGTAAGACTCTGGCACTGGGAACAGTGAAGCGACGGGCACAAATGTAACAGCAGTTGAGAGGCAAAAAAGCTCCAGTTCTTAAATTCACAGTCAACATGCCCTCAGTTAAGGCACAGAAATGCTATTTTTAAATACAAGAGAAGAAACATTCCTGTAAAGCTCATAACAATGCATTTTTATGCTAGTTAGACATGGAATTTTTAATTATGTAAAACTAAAATTTTGAATCCTACAGCTGTTTTTTTAAACAACCTCTGCTGCGGGCATGGATGGGAGAAAACCAGATACAGTATATTCTCCTCCATTACCCATCTTCCCTGTAGCTAAAGCATTGCATTCTGTAAGATAAAGATAGCCTTTTGTGACTAATTCAGGTGGGCTTGCTCATGTCGGCACAGAATTTAGATAATATAAGCAGTTAATGGCAATTGACAAGATATGTGCTGATTTGTCTGGAAGAAAAGTAGGATTGCTTGCACTTTGTCAAAGATACCGCTTTATTCAGGAAGGTGTGTCAATGCTTTAAAATATACCATTTAGTTTGCCTTAAAAAAAAACTATTGCTCAGGGATAAAGCTGGCAAATAAGAGCATGCGTTATACACTTCTAATACATCTTCTTCTAGTCAGTCAAGGTGCTATGTTGGAGGTGCGAGCCCCCCTTTTTTGGACAGGTTGCCTAAATGATCATATGGAACTCAAGCAAATCTGAAAAACTACTCTACATTACTTGCTGTTCTATAATGTGAGCAGCAAGCAAGTGTCCTAATTAACGTTTGTTAAAAATTCCAAGGAGTACTGACATGAAACAGATTGGTGAAAAATAGTCCTTTGAAAATCTGCACATGCTGCAAGTCAGCCACTCTAATTAAAATTCAAACTCCAAAGGAGCTATTCCGAATTACTCAGGTTTAAACAAGGTTGCACAGTTCCACTTCTCTGCAAAAGGATCTCTAATATGCAAGCATTTCAAAACACAGAGTAAACTGCATATTTTGAATTTTCTGTATAGGATTGGTAGGCTTTCTTAAAGACAAAAGTGCAAAACGAATCTTAAGAAAACATAGTATCCAGCTATTAGCCATAGATGATAATCACACTTGCGGAAGTTGAGAGGTTGGGATAATTGTGTGCCAGAATTTATTCAAGTCCCATATAGTACAGTATTAAGACATGAGGCAATGGAGTTTTGTTCCTCTAGAATCAGTAGTAGTTTGGGGGGTTGGAAGGGTTCTTTTTGGACTCTCCATTAGCATTTTGAGAAATGTAGAGGTGAAGATTTGGGGGTGCATATTTGAGGGACTGAGGAGTTGAAACAGTAGCAGTGTGAAAGCCCCTCAAACTCACTCCATTAGCAACACTGTCTGGGCCCTCTATGTTCTCCCTGGATAGGCCACAGGGACCGAAAAGTAGACGTGTGAAACAAGTGGGAAAGGTTATAATATCCTGTCCTCCTGGCCAGATAAGGTTTCAGTTAAGCTTCCACTAACACAATAAATGGTGAGTGCTTGTGAAAAGATTAATACGAAAATTGCTTGGCTACGCACATAGCAATAATGACCATGGGAGCTGTTAGACAGGCAGCCAAAATCAATGTTACATTTCGTTGTGTGAATTGATCCTCAAGGCCTACCGCTCATATGCTGCCAACTGCCAGAAGCATTTACAATCTCTGCTTTAAATCCAATTTTTTTTCCAGCTCCTCTTTGGGGCCAACCCCAGCAGACTTTTATGTTTGGCTTGAATGAGAGTTTGGCAAAATTGACTGATGCAAAGCTGAGCTGTCTTCTGGAAACAGGAAACCTACCACATGCGTGTGGAGGAGGGAGTTCTTCTCTCTGATGATTCATCCCAAGAGTTTCATGCTTCTAATGTCTACATCAGATGAGAATGAGTGAAAAATGGCAGTTATCCTTATGCTTTTTAACCGAGAAAGATCTGCTGGTTCTCCTTTGTCAAGTGCAAAGGTCATACCTAGTCATTGCTATGATCGGTGTACATAAGACACATTTTTATTCAGACTAGTGCAAGAGGTCTCATTAAAAATATTCATGAACATATTGTTGCCAAAGAGAGATTTGTTAGAAACAAGCTATTTTTTTAAAAAGTCAGCTGATGAGAAGAGGTCCTATTGCATGGAGCTGGATCGTCTGTGTGGATAAATCTGTCCTACAAACCACATTTAATCCTTATGGAATTCAATTCCTGTATCACATTCAAATCCACATCTGTTGATGCCAGTACTAATGATCAATAACTGTCCCTTACAGTTCACTTTCCGGGCACTAAAAACTTTTCATTAATTTATCTCAATTAGGTCCACCTGTCCCATGATCTTCCAAGTCTTTATTGTTGTAGTGTGGTCCCCTTTTTCTTAATCTTCAAGTGGCATCTATTGCTTTCTTCCATCAACCATAAAGCAGACTCTTGACCTAGGGAGAGATGACAGAACATATTGATCGCTCCCAATAACCACAAAGAACATTGGCATTCCCCAAAACTTGCAAAATGGCCCCAGTGAAGACAGCATGAAGATACTCAGTTTCTCGGAAGTGTAAGATTCACTTAAATCAGTGTGAACTTGGTACCTGGGCTTTCAATGGTTTTAATGTGATACTTTTTCCTATCTAATATATTCATATTGTATATGAATCCTCTCTGATATCCAGTGCTTTGAATACATATTGTAATTTATGTACCTGGAACATATAACTTATTTATCCAATCACCGACCAAGGACTAAGAAGTCAGCACAATTTGAAGTGAAGTAAAGAGCAGAAATTCCGGTCTTCCTAAAAGTCTCATGCAGCTAAATCATAATAACCACAATTCTTTGTTTTAGCTCAGGAGGTTGGTGGCAACGAGGGAAGAATTATTCTTACTCATGACCCAAACTGAAACTGCAAAAGATATTCCCAATAATTCCCCATGTCAGGTCTTTGGTGCCTTTCTATTAAATCACAAAGTCTATGAACCTCAGCTTTTTGGAACAAATTCGATTTATTAGAAATTTTGCCCCATATCCCATATAACCGATTAACAGAGTTGAGACCTTGGGGGTCTTCTAGTCCAACCCCCTGCTCAGGCAGGAAAACTCTATACCATTTCAGACAAATGGTTGTCCAATCTTTTCTTAAAAACCTCCAGTGTTGGAGCACCCACTACTTCTGAAGGCAAGCTGTTCCACTGATTAATTGTTCTCACTGTCAGGAAATCTCTCCTTAGTTCTAGGCTGGTTCTCTTCTTGATTAGTTTCCATCCATTGCCTCTTGACCTGCCTTCATGTGCTTTGGAGAGTAGGTTGACCCCACATATTGAAAGAAATAAAGAACAGTCTTCGATGTATATTTTGTTGTTTATTTACATGTTCTTGTTCTCTGTCTGTCTAATCTATTCACAGTATTAACCAGTGATTAACTTATATCTAAAGTGGCCATGTCAGGAATCCATTCAGCTTGCAAACTTTGCCAAAATTAAAAATTGAGCCAATATCATATAATAAAGAAAAAACAGAAATCAGAAAACATCTACATCTGCACAGGCCCATGCTTACATCCGCACTCACACACATATATATGACTAATACCTTTATCAGCTGCTTGTATATACATCTTAGATTAGTCTTTCCAAGATTATTTTTAGATGGCGTATTTATTTTCCTGAACATGTACCTCTGTTATGCAAAAACCATTTTAATATTAGATGTTCTTAAAAAATGC
Organism: Thermophis baileyi; assembly: GCA_003457575.1. Lineage (NCBI taxonomy): Eukaryota > Metazoa > Chordata > Lepidosauria > Squamata > Dipsadidae > Thermophis > Thermophis baileyi. Next base: position 2,765,805 of record QLTV01002419.1, on the reverse strand, counting down.
TTATTGTGATTATAAAGACTGTCAGAGTAAAGTTTTATCCACTTTAGCACAGCATCTAATTTCACATATGGAAACTAATTTAATGGAAATAGTGAAATTAAATGGGATTCAATTACAGCCTTCTGAATTTGAACACTGTATTTCATCATCATCACCCCAATGCATAGTCAGGGAAGTTGGTTATGAGAAACCACTGACAATGACAAGTATATTTTTTCATATTTAAATGAAATATGTTGTAGTCTTTTGTTAGAGGCTTACAAATAATTGTAGGGACAGCCCTATGTGTCTCAGTTCACAAGAGGATGAAAAGCATCACAAACAGTTCTGCTCATTCCTGCCACCAATAAAACAATTCTAGCAGTGAAGCTTAAAATAAAACTGACAAGAGATTTATCTATTTCCTCCTTCCCTTTCAGACTTGCTTTATTGGTAGCTCTGCAGTGCAGAAACTGTATTCAACACATTACTGGATGCAGGAAAATCCTACCTTCCTGCCAGCACAATCTTTCCTATGTGTTTGAGGGAAGGAAATACCGTATATAGAAATCTTTTTCTGTGTGTGTTTTAATTACCTTGTTAAGCAGTAGCCATTTTATTCAAATTTTGCAAATGCTATAAGTGAACAAAAAATGATTATATATAACTGCAGAATCTTTCAGACTGGTGGTCTTTTCTTGAAATTTGCAAATGTATCAGTATGCTGAAAAAAAAAAACTTCCTTGGGAGAGCTTGCCCTTTGCAAAATGGCTGCCATGGAGATCTAAATTTTAATCTCTTCACCCAGGGATTCTCACTTTTTCTTTTTTCTGAGCAGCTGGATACATTTGCAAACTATGTTCTGTGCTTCAGTTAACCATGCTTTTTTTTTTTTTTTTTTTTTTTTTTTTTTTTATTTTTTTTTTTTTTTTTTACTTTCCACAAAACTGACGAAGCACCTTTGGGGCTCAAGTGCATTCTTGGAAATAAAAGTGAAGCTGAAGGTTGGCAGCTGGAAATTTAAAATACTAACTTTTCAGATGCAAAATGAAAAGCAATTTCTTAAATGTATACATTTTGGAGGGGATGAAGGAGGCTGGACTATGCCAAGGGAGAAATTAGAAGCACATTGGTACCTTGGAATTGATTTTCATTTCTACAAAGATAAAGGTTCTGAGAAATTCTAGCATGTTTTCAGCAACAAATTACTGCAATAGAAATGACAAAAAACTGCAACAGTCCACTGGACAGGTGTCTTGGTTCATTTTTACTTTTTAATCTTGTCTTTATTATCTTTATAAATAACTCAAGATGGCAAACATACCTAATACTCCTCTCTCCTCCTATTTTCCCCACAACAACAATCATGTGAAGTGAGTTTGGCTGAGAGAGAGTGACTGGCCCAAGGTGGCTTTCATGGTAGGACTAGAACTCACCATTGCCTAGGTTTCTAGCCTGGCGCCTTAATCACTGAACCAAATAAGCTCTCACTCTTCACTCTCACATTCCCCTGAAAGTGGTATATAATAAGCTTTACAGGAAAAGGTTGGAAAAGTGCTTGACAACAAACATGGTTAAATCATGAATATGATAAGAGGTAATTCACATTTTTTCTGTATTCTCACCTAAATTTCACAGATTGTCTAAAGTTTATTCCTGGCGAAAAGCATTCCTGAAGATAAAATCTCCTAGATAGAGGTTGTTTTTTTTGGGGGGGGGAGGTGCAGAAAGGAAGACCTTGTGTAGTAGTTTCTACAATATTAAATTTCATAAATCTGAAACAAGATCAACACAAATCCTGAAATGAGCTTTTGGAAATATCTTTCTTCCCCAAATTGAATTCTAATGATTCCAGTAGTAGAAAAAAAAAATCAAAGAAATCCATATATCATCCATCCATCCAAAATGATCTTGGTTTTTGGAAAACTGTATGAGTTCCCCCCCTTTCTGTTACCCCAATAAGTTCCTATTGGGTGTTACAATGAACAACCTAATGCCCCCACCCCCATATTGCTCTGGATTACTTTTTTGGGGGGTGGGGAGGACAAAATACAAAGAAATCTGTAAGTGTTAAAAAAAGGGGGGGTTTATTTCCTCATGTGCACCTGACTGGCCCCACAAGAGCTGCTACGATGTGTAGATCCATTGCTATGTACATTTTGCACAATGGATTTTGCCTTATATCTGCTGTTGAAGCCACTAATATTCAAAGATATGGGTGAAGACAAGAGGAAGAATAGCAGACAAGCACTAGGAGGGTTGTCAAGACATTCTTCCATATAGAGATTTCTATTGAAAGCAGTAGTCGTATCATAACAGGCTAGTTTTTCATCCAGCTGTTTTTTTCCAAGAACTGCAGCCAGTTATAGGTTGCAATGTAAAGCCACTGAGTGTGCAGAAGGAGAAAGCGATGGCTCTCTTGAACTAACTAACTAACTAACTAACTAACTAACTAACTAACTAACTAACTAACTAACTAACTAACTAAATGTGGAAGCAGGGTCAAACAAGATGCATATAACTCTGTACAACCTGTACAGTCCCTGCCCTATGGAACACCTCATCCCTAAAGTTCTATCCTTTTAGCCTTCTGAAACAAGATCAACACAAATCCTGAAATGAGCTTTTGGAAATATCTTTCTTCCCCTAAAGTTCTATCCTTTTAGCCTTCTGTAAGGCTTTAAAGACCTGGCTTTTCCCCCAAGCATTGGGAGATTAGATGATGGCACATTAGCACAGATCAGCACCAGGTTCTTCTCCATTTCTATCTATGAGATAAGGGAAGCTTTTTAGGAGAAAAAAATATTGAGAATATTGTATAGATGAAGTCATAAGGATCTCTGTATAATACACTCAAAATATATTTTGAATTCTTATTTAATGAGAAGAATATCCCTCCCAAGTTCCCTGAAAACTGATGGCCCAAAGATTGTATAAGGTCCCCCAGAAGTTGTTGAATTGTGTCTTCAAGGATCCCTTGATACTGACCATGTTGGCTAGGGGCTGCTGAGAATTGTTGTGCAACAGATCTAGAGGATTGTATCCAAGCTTGAGTTCAGCAAGGCTTATATAGAGCCGAGGTGGCGCAGTGGTTAGAGTGCAGCACTGCAGGCTACTTCAGCTGACTGCTAGCTGCAGTTCGGCGGTTCAAATCTCACCGGCTCAAGGTTGACTCAGCCTTCCATCCTTCTGAGGTGGGCAAAATGAGGACCCAGATTGTTGGGGGCAATATGCTAACTCTGTAAACCGCTTAGAGAGGGCTGTAAAGCACTATGAAGCGGTATATAAGTCTAAGTGCTATTGCTATTGCTATTGCTATATAGGACAATCATATTTAGAACTGCCGAAATAGGTGAAATATCAAGACACATTATGCTCCCAGATGAAACTATTACTCTGCAATTATCCCACCTTACTCACAGAATGTAAGTTCTGGTTTGGCCATCGTTTTCTCAACCTCTCTTTTCCCAGTACTTATTATGTCAATTTTTTTCAGATAAAATTTGTTAAATTTGCTAAGAAGGAAAAGACAAAAATTATGTACAATACAGTACCTTTTAAGTGATAGTGGAAGCATTTATGGTTTGAAATATTTACTCTATATGAATCATCTTTTATTCTAATTCTCAAGGTTACACTTGTATGTAATATCTTGAAAAATAACTTATCATTTTTACATGTAAATTTCTTAATAATATTTGAATTATTTAATTGTTTTTGCATAACAAAGCACAAAGCAGAAACAAATAGGCTTTTCTAGGCTTCCCCACATTTTTTCAATTTGTTCCCTTGGGTCTGAAATAGATTCAAAATTGTCGCTGGTGGGAAATATGAGCTAACATCTCTTTATTTATTTTTTTAGATAATTCAGGGATATCTGGCTGCTGCCAAAAATCAAAACAGCCGTTCTTCTATTTTGTACTATCTCCATGGTTACTTTTTCAACATCTTGAAACTGGCCTGCAATTGTCACCAAAAAGAAAAAAATAGGTTCATTAAAGAAATCTAAGAAAATAACTGAGAAATACCTTTCAGTTAAATCACTGAAAAATTGAGATACAGTATGATTGAATGATTAATGTGTTTGATTAAGATCCAGGAGGCCCAGGAAAAACAGGTTTTAAACTTAATTGACAAATAATAAATGTCTGGAAAATGCAAGTAAATAAATGTAACCCCTTTTGATCTTGAGCATAATGGCAATGTTTTATTCAACGTGCCTTTTGCCTGTGGATATCTGATTAATAAAATGTTACATTCTACAGGTTTTATTTTTATTTATTTAAAACATTTGTATAGCCACCCATCTTTCAACCAACTCCGGCTCCCTCTCAAAAATTAAAAGATACATAAAATCATTTTACAAAATATAAAACTCAACCAGTTAAAGCATAAAACGTCAGAAACAATAAAAACCTGGTGCCAGTCTGTGCTAATGTGCCATCACCTAATCTCCCAATGCTTGGGGAAAAGATCAGGTCTTTAAAGCCTTACAGAAGGCTAAAAGGATGGAGGTCTGCCAAACTTTGGGGGCAAGGTGTTCCAGAGGGCAGGGGCTGTACAGGTTGTACAGAGTTATATACATTTTGTCTGACCCTGCTTTTTTTGTTCAAGAGAGCCATCACTTGAGAGAGCACATTCAGTGGCTACATTGCAACCTATAACTATGGCTGCAGCTCTTGGAAAAAACAGCTGGATAAAAAACTAGGCTGTTATGATATGACCACTGCTTTCAACAGAAATCTATATATGGAAGAATGTCTTGACAACCTCCTTATTAACACTCAGCTTTGCTGCAGAATATTCACATGCATAGAGTATGTACTATAGACAAGAGCGAGGCAGTAAAACAGTTTATGTTTCTGCTGAGCTGCGTGAAGTGCATGGGGATTTATGTTATTCATAGAGCTGCTGTATTTCAAAAGGCTGCATAATGACTGATGATTTTTAACCCCCTCTGTTGCCCAGCCAGAGAAAACTGATTAGATATTGTGTTTCCAATTTCTTTTCAATATTCCAGGCTGCACAGCTGAGTTGAAATGCCCCCTGTACAGAATTTCTATGCATGCTAAAAGGATCAAGTTCCCACACAGGGAAAAAGTCCATTTGGATGCTTTCAGATACTGGCTTCCTCCACATAGGAAACTGGTTTAACCTTCACAAGCATCCAGTTGTCTGCAGAATGGTGAGGAAGACTTTCGAAACAAGTTTCTGTCACTGATGGGACCGCGCAACATGTGAGAAAGGCAGCTAGAATTGTCACCAGGTTCTTGTGGGAAGTTAATATTTCAGATTAAGAAAATAATATTGGAAGATAATCCTTTTCTGAATGTTAGCAAATAAAACTCTTAAATATCTAAGTTATGCTGGGGAAAATCTGCTATCTTTAAAACTAATACATATTTGAATGTAGATAAGTATTATTTTAGTGGTAGGTGTGCAATTCATTTGCAAGCTATTTAAATACTCTTGACAGATTCAAGACTAGTAGGAGCATTACTATATGAGTGTCTCATTTGAGTCTGTTCTCACTATTGGCTTGAAATATAGGAATGTGAACAGTATTCCATGCTTATATTCCTGCAGTATTCCTGCACTCCACAGAACAGCCAGTTTTAGATGGTCAGTGTGTGAACTGAAATGCACATCAGTGGACAGGCTGATAGGATATGCTGTGTCAGGCTATTAGCACTGGCAGCAGAGAGGTTAAAAAGAACAGAAGGTCCTGGAAAAAGTGCGGAGGCCAGCTGGGAGATGCAGAAGGTGGGAATGACAAGCAACAGCCTTGCCCTACTCAATTTTGTTTCATCTAAAATATAGAATAACTAAAATGTTCCAGGTTTTGCTTTTGTGACTTTGGTTGACCTGCTGAGTTGAACCAAACAAACCTCTAGAAAGTGATGATTTCTCATTGTTTCATACTCCTACCTCCATCCATCACTGAGTATGGTCTGAAATCTATTTTCTTCTGTTGCTGATCCATATCCTACCTCTGTTGCCGGACTCTGCTGACCTGGGAATTGAATGTATTCTTAACTTCCTGAAATACTGCGGTCTGATGCCATATTTTATAGCTGAAAATATACTGCTGAGCACTATGCAATTTTGTCTGTTTTTTAATTATCATAAACATTTTGGTTCTTAGGCGTATGAAATACAGTGAACTTCACTTTCATGGTAACTAGTGTTTTTTGGTAATTGGCTAGGTTATATTGAAACAGTTTTTTAAAAAACTGAATGGAAGCGTCTCATATTTTTTAATCAGTTAACTTTTTATCTCTTTCAAAAATATGCATTCTTAGATATTTAATAACTTTTTAAAAAATAAACTCATATTGGATTTGAAGAGTGAGGAACATTTTTCTGCTGCACTGTATGTGTCCATTCATATTGCATAAGGCAAATAAAGCTAATTTATTTTTTTTAATATAGAAAAGCATTTATTGTAGAATTTGGAAAACATTTTCTAAACACTTGAATGTGCATACATAATGTTACCGTTTTCAATAAGTCCAGGAAGTTTAACCTGCAATCAGAAATTAACTTTTTAACAGAGTTCTATTTTTCTTTGTAAAGTTTATGAAGAGTGGAGAATATCTATGGAAAAATGCCATTTATGTGACTGTAAAATAACTATCTTATAAATTAATTGTATACACAGTTTCTGTCTGACTACCAACATATGTAATAGATGCATGTACATAGATGAATTAATTTTTGTCCCATTTCAAATCTGACTCTACATAGTTTACTATATTTAATAAACAAGACACAGCAATATACAGAAGCAATAATAGGGCCAGTTTGGTCTATGGTTAAGGCACCAGGCTAGAAAACAGGAGACTGTGACTTCAAGTTTCACTTTCGCTGTGAAAGCCCGTTGGGTGACTTTGGGCCAGTCACCCTGTTAATGCTCAACCCACCTCACAGGGTTGTTGTGGGGAAAATAGGAGGAAGGCATGTTGGATATGTTCGCCACCTTGAGCTGTTTGTAAAAAAATAATAAAACTGGGATACAAATAAACAAACAAAGCAATAAATAAACACATGCAATATATGTTAGTCCAACACTTATGGCAGTGATGGCGAACCTTTTTTTGCTCAGGTGCCAAAAGGGCGCACGCGTGTGCGATAGCACGCACGTGCGTGCCCACACCCATAATGCAATGTCCTCCCCCGCGCATGTGCGCACACACACCCCTGCGCTCCCCCCCGCGCATGCGCGAAGGCCTCACTGAAGCCTCTGGACTTCCGGTAGGCCCGTTGGGACGTTTTTCGCCATCCACAGGCTCCGGAGGCTATCCTAAAGCCTGGGGAGGGCAAAAAACGGCCCAACGGGCCTACCGGAAGTTCGTTTCCGAACTTCTGGTAGGCCCATTGGGTCCGTTTTTTTGCCATTCACAGGCTCCAGAGGCTTTCCTGAAGCCTGGGAAGGGCGAAAACGGCTTCCCCCCACCCTCTGGAAGGCCGAAAATCAGCTGGCCAGCGCGCACATGTGCGCTGCAGCTGACATAGAGCAAAGCCTCGCGTGCCCTCAGATATAGCTCTGCGTGCCACCTGTGGCACGCGTGCCATAGGTTCGCCATCACGGCCTTATGGTGTGATGTTTTTCTTACAACTGTCCTCTAAAATCCAAAGATCTTAAGTTTTTGGAAGGCCATAAGAGAAAGAGTCATTTTTACCTCTGGCAACAGCTGTTTTATAAGAAGGGAAACTCCACAAGAAACCTGGTGTGACAGTAACTTTCATACTGATACATCCAAGTTATCAAAACAGTGAAGTGCAAACTGGTCCTCCTTCACAAGAGGCAAGCTTCTAATTTACTACAGGTAGTCCTCGACTTACGACCACAACTGAGCCCAAAATTTATGTTGCCAAGTGAGAAATTTGTTGAGTTTTGCCCCATTTTACAACTTTTCTTGCCACATTTGTTAAATGAGTCACTGCAGTTGTTAAGTTAGTAACATGGTTGTTAAGTGAATCTGGCTTCCTCATTGACTTTGCTTGTCAGAAGGTTGCAAAAGGGGATCACATGACCCTGGAACACTGCAACTGTCATAAATATGAACCAGTGGTCAAGCATCAGAATGTAAATCACATGACCATAGGGATCCTGAAAACGGTCATAAGTGTGAAAAATGGACAGAAGTCACTTTTCAGTGCCGTTGTAACTTTGAATGGTCACTAAATGAACTGCTGTAAGTCAAGGTCTACCTGTACATTGAAAAAGCAGGACAATTGTTTCTTCCCTCAACTTGCTTAGATACAGAAGTATCATTTGAAGGCGGAGGGCTTGCTAGAATTCTTATATTATAATCTCAACATTAATTCCTTGGATTAATGATTTCAGCCTAGAATCAGGGTTCTGTTTTGGCTTCTTAGGATACCCTGCCAGCTGATAAATCCTTCTACCACCAAATCTGATCTGCGTCTGACTTCCTGGCCGAACTGATGAGGTCTGCAAATACCATATACCCCTCTGGGGCATCAATGTCCATATCCACTGCTGAACTTGGTTGTCTAGTGGCATGCTGCCTGCCTTAGTTCCCTTAATATGAATGACAATGCAACCACCATCACACCAAAGAAAAGTATGTGCACTGTCAATCCAAGATGCCCTCTTCTACTGAGTATGTTCTTGGATGAGGTTCATTTGTTGGTAGATGTACAAGATGAGCCGAGGTGGCGCAGTGGTTAGAGTGCAGCACTGCAGGCTACTTCAGCTGGCTGCTACCGTAGCTGCAGTTCGGCGGTTCAAATCTCACCGGCTCAAGGTTGACTCATCCTTCTGAGGTGGGTAAAATGAGGACCCAGACTGTTGGGGGCAATATGCTAACTCTGTAAACCGCTTAGAGAGGGCTGTAAAGCGCCCTGTAAAGGTATATAAGTCTAAGTGCTATTGCGCCTTCACTTTTTCCTGCAATATATGTGGCACCACTACTGCAACTCAGTCCACAGTAAAGTGCTGCCAGAGTTGAAAGCCAGAAAGCAGAAGCACTTTGTAAATATTTCTTACCCCCACTTTGCTCAAGAGTCATCATTCCATGACCACTGGTTATATGTGTCACTGGGCTCTCTATATCCTTTTTATGAAATATTTTTCTACTTTTGCAAATTTTAGAAGTTGTTCTGCTTTTTCTCATATCATGTGGTTGAGTGTGAGTGGTGCAACTTTAGCTACATAAGCAGGAATATTCTTCGTGAAACCACTGGTGTAGGATGCTTCTTTCTTTTTACTATTTTTAAACATTTTCTTTCTTTCTGTTTCCCCTCCTACACAGTAGGCTACTGAAAATTGGATAGATTGCACTTTCCTCTGGATTGCCTGTTCTCAATTCTAGACAGCCAGATTGTTCATTCTTGGTATATACCACAGAAGGCAGACATTGATCTAACTGAATTTCACAAAAGAATGCAATATGTTTTAATACCCAGTTTGCTTAAGTATCTTCAGTGTGGCTTACAATGTGGTTCTATTTCCAAAACCACTGATTATATTTTGCACCACAGGTGGGTTAGTTTTAATTTTGTACAAAGTTTACAAAGGTCCACCTCTATGTTTACCTCTAGAAATGTTCTCATAGTCTCCGAAAACTGAAATCAAATTGACAGTTTTGAAAACTATGAAGGTATGAGACTGGCACCAGGGAGACCCAGATTCTAGTCCACACTCAACCAATGGAAGCTCACTGGATTACTTTGGGTCAGTCAATCCCTCTCAATTTAACTATAAAGTTGTTGATGTGGGGAAAATGGAAGAGGCTGAGCTCCTGAACAAATGTCAAGGTACAAAGCTAGCCGCACCTCCTCCAAAAATATACACTCTTGTTTAAGAACAAGATAAATGGTTTTCAGATTCAGATTATGATTCATAATCTAGCTTTTGAAAAAAATGTTGCAGTTATCAATTTGACAAGAGTTTTAATGTCTTCAGTTGAATCTACCCAACACTGCAGTTGATAGAATAATTCAAGCAATTCCTCAAATTAGGTTTACTTCTGATATAGTACATTGGCCCATTGTACTCAAAGGATGTAGCCCTTTGAAGCCTTTGATATAAGCCTCTCTGTATATTATTATTTATTAAGGCATTTTAACTGTACCCTGATCATATGATTATTATTGACTTTTTATACTATATTGTTCTATGCTGGACTTTGGAAATAATAAAATTTAAGTTTCATGATTGTGGAATCCAACCCTCTTCATCAAATGGCTGAAACTATGAGTCACAAACTCTGACAAAGCAGATCTAAAGTTGATATGTGATACAGTCACAAAGATTTAGGGCTCAATCAATATGATAATTTTCTGACACTATCAAATAGCATTCTGCTTAAAATGCCTCAAGGTTCTTATGTTCAGATGGTTTATGTTAAAAAAGTAATACAGTAAAGAAATGATTAAGGACAAAAAGGGAGTCCAGGTAATATGCAGAACTGTGTTGAGAATAAAAAGCCTTAAATCTGAATGGGCAAATGTATAGACAGAGAGTGAAAGATATTCTTTTTTCTCCCGCCTCCTCTCCAGTCACTATCCCGGTACCCTAGTGACTCGTCGGACGCAGTCTGAATACAATCCCTCGCAACCCTTTTCCTACGCATCCTTCTCCTCCTGGAAGCCAGAAAGGCAAGTGGACACAGCACTCCTTCTACTCTCCGGGTAGCCCCCTCCCTTCCCCCCCCCCCCGCGTCGGGATGCAGGCACCGGAAGTGGGAAGAGAAAGCCGTGGGCGGTAGGGAATCGCCGGGAAAGGGGGCGCGCGAAAAAGAATTTTCATGGAAAGCTTTGGCGCATGCGCAGTGGCCGCCGCTGCTGTTGGTGGCTTGCGCCGCGCCTCAGCTGAGGAGCGGGCGGTGGGTTAGAGGGAGAGGGTGAACTTGAACCCCGCGGCCAGCGGGGGGTCGGCGAGCGCTGAGCGGAGGACGCGGATCTAACTGCTGCAGGCATTGTGGACAAAAGGCGGGACGCCTGGGTTTTTTGGGGGTGGTGGTGGTGGAAAGGAGGGAACAGAGGGGCGGGGCTGAGCGCGCACGCGCGCGCGCGAGGATGTGAAGATGGCGGAGCTGCAGATGCTGCTGGAGGAGGAGATCCCGGGAGGGCGCCGGGCCCTCTTCGACAGCTACACCAACCTCGAACGGGTGGCCGAATACTGCGAGACCAACTACATCCAGGTACGGTGCGGTCGCTGTCTTTCCTAATTGCCTCCCTCGCTGCAACAAAGAGAGAAGGGGTGAACGCTCGGAGTGCGCGCTCGTATACATGCATAGATGCATGCTTGCATGCATGCATGCCATACGGAATGTCGATGTCCCTCTCTTCTCCATCCCAGGCATCTCAACTGGCCTTTGAGGCCTAGAAGGAGCTTGGAATGGTATGAGAACGAGGGAGAAGGGGTGGGTGCCCGTTGAACGCCCACGCAAAAAGCCGTTGGGTCTAAGATTTGAGAGGTGCCCCTAATCCAGAGATTTCCTTTCAGAAAGATGTGTCCTGTACACGGCTGATAACGCCTGGAACTCATAGCTGGGATCGTTGAGATATAAAATGTTTCCCATTCTGTAACTGGAATAGTGTGCTATATTTCTGCTTGCTACACCTTGGAAATAAGGGCAAAAGGTGATTTTGGACTAATAGGTGAGGACATTTTTCACAGGCGACAAGAATAAACCCCTGACTCCACGTGTAATGCTACTCCTCAAGAGATGTTACATGTACCTTTATTAAGGATTCCTTTTCTCTCCGTGAACGGTGTGCTCCATTTAATAACTGCTGCCCTGTAATGTTAATGTTCTGTTCCTTATAAGAAGGTATTGATTAATAACATAATTCAAAGCTATGGTTATCAGACTGCCTCATTTGCTAAAATTGTGATTTGGCACCAGTTCTGAATGTGATGTCAAACTGTACTGAGCTTCAAGGCTCTTACTGAGAGGTGATAATGAGCTGAATATGTGGCTGGCTAGCTGATTACTGTTCTGATTTCTGCTGATTCTTCAAAGGAAAAAAACACCCTGATGTTCTCCATAAACAAAGCTAGAGACTGACATGATGCTTCAATATTTAAATTGAAATCATAAGGAAATCTTTTTAGCTTAGAACACTATATACATTTTAGTGTTGCTTTTAGTGAAATGGGCAGGTATATAAGGTGGAGGGATAGAAGATAGATAGATAGATAGATAGATAGATGATAGTTTAATTGCAACCTCTCTGTCTCATTTATAAACAGGGAGTGATGCTCTTGGTATCTATTACTTAGTGTGCAGCCTTATTAATATAGCATATGATAATATAATTTAGTAGCTTTCTGCTTGGTGATTAGAATTTTGTATTTCAAATATTTTTTTCAGAGAAGTTAGTATGACCAGTTAAAACATCATTATTAAATTCTAAGATGTAAAAAAAAAAAAGTCAGATTTTGCTGGGGAGATGTAAATTAAGATTTAATTATGGCTTTCTGTTGACAGAAGATGTGTCGAACAATTGAATGCAATGAATTTGCTTCATGGGCGAGTTATGAAATTTCAGTTCCTTTTTGATTATCAGATAGGTTTATTACTTATGAAATTGGTTTAGTTAACTATCTAATCTTGAATGTGAAGTTTAAATTATCAATCATTTAAACACATCTGGGTCTTAAGGAATAGGCAAAGAAAAGATGGGTAATTCTCTTATGTAATATTTTCCTTTTCATCGTATCAATTTTATAATGTTTCTGATTTGAAGACTAAAATGTATGTGGCACTGATAAAAATTCTGAAGTTTTTGAACTTTTCTTTTTGTGTGTACAGTGTAAATAAGTAAAATGTTTTTGGCAGCAAAGCATATTCTTAAGTTTCTATTTTCATGCATATGAATGTACAAATTTGAAGATCAAAAGAAAAGAGTTTTAAAAAGCACTAAGAAAATGTGCAGTGTGACTTGCTTGTTTTTCCTGAATTGGATATTGAATTTTATAATCGGAAAGCTTTTGTACTTACTGTAGTCTGTCATGAGGCATGTATGGCTTCACCATGTTATTCTTTACATACAATGAGTTTATAGTCCAAGGCGAACATAAGATTTTTCTTCGTGATACTGTAACATAAAATGAATAAAATATAATGCTTAAAGATGAATTATGTTAGCTTCACCTGGGGGTGATTGGATTTTTGAAAGATTTTGCTGAAATAATATATGCCAAGGGAATCTTTATCAGTATGTTATATTATAAATCTGAAGTATTCCAATGAAAAATGTAGAACTTAAGGGACAATGGTCAAGGAGGAACAGTTTGGGATAGCACTTTATATATTAGCCAGCTATAATGTTAAAATAAATCCTCCCAATTGTTTTTGGGCAAATATTTGTACAAGGGCTCAGTAGATTTCTTTAGATTATTTCTAAATTTCCTGCTGAAAAGCAAAAAATGCAGTCTGCACCTTTGTAGCACATTTTCAATTTGTTTCAAGCAGCTTCTTTTTTTTATTCACTCTTCATTTATTTGGTGGAGATTATTTTCTAATTTTTTGTATACAGAGCTCATGCTGACTTTCTATGAAGTTATTCTATTTTCAGTCTAGTTTCTTTCACTCACTTCCTTCTTTTTTCCATGGTCATTTCCCCCACGTTATACTCTTGACACTACCAAAAAAAAAGAAAAAAAGAAAAAAAGAAGGGGCTGTCCTGCATATGGAATTGCTCATTGCCTTGCATCCTTCATTAATTCTGTAGTAAGGAACAGGTTTTTTTAAAGCACATACTTATTAAACAGTCATCTTTCCCATTCACTCTCAAATATGCTTTCAGGTAACCTAGAATAACATTTTTTCCATGTTCGTTCAAAATATTCACAATTTTCAAAAAAAATGAGCTTGTCGCTCTAAGTATTCATCAACACAGGATCAGGCCATGTTCACTTAGAAGTACTACAACTTTCCTGTATCTCTCTCCTTCCTTCCTCCCTCCCTCCCTCCCTCCCTCCCATGCTCTTTACCATTTCCATATGCCATTGTTGTCACCTGTTGGATACATACCCTGTTTTCCCCAAAATAAGACATCCCCTGATAATAAGCCCAATTGGGCTTTTGAGTGCATGGCAATAAGGCCAAGCACTTATTTCAGGGTTCAAAAAAATATAAGACAGGGTCTTATTTTCGGGGAAACACGGTAGATACTACTAATAATATAGAGAGATTATAAATTGGGTTACCAGCCTTAATTATACCCCTGTCACATGCAGCATTTCCAGCTGAGGACAGTACTAGTCAGTTTTGCACATTTTGGTGTCTATGTCATTGGTGCAATCAGAGCTAGTTTTACCCAAGCATGCTCATACTGAATGTACAATCTTGCATCTTTAAGCTATAGATTTCTTTGTAATCCAGTATACTCTTGTTTTCATCTCACAACTGAAGAAGTAAAGGCAGTTATTGATATATAGTGCACAGAAAAACTTTAAAACACATTTTTATTTCTTTCAAAGCCTTTAAATTTCTATATAAATTAGAAATCTGAAAAATTATGACATGCAATTGGCTCCTTATTAATTTGGTGAATGACTTTTGAATTTTACTTGATTTGATTTTTTTAGGGTGGCGTTTTATTGTGAACAATCCAGAAAGCTTTGATAATTGGGCTGTTTATTTATTACAAACAAGTAAATAAAGTGACATGTTGTGGAATGAGATTACAATATCATGGGTGAAAACATGGATAGTATTACTGGTATTATTTTACCCTTGCTTTATTAGGTGGGATATATTACATATTAATCAAAATTATGTCGTAAATGATTAATATAAGCAGACCCTGGGTTACAAATGAAATCTTAAATCAAATTCTTTGATTTAAAGAATTTGTCTTTAAATCAAATTCGCAGATAAGTCAGAATACTTATTTAATATCGTGTTCCTACTTAAAATGATGGACATCATTCTTCTTCTTTGAGCCAACAAATTACTGAAGCAATACAATGTTTTCATGAGTGTCACAAAACAATGCATGTTTATTATTCATTTGTATTCAGTGTTTTTAATATAATAGGCTTTAGGGCAGGGGTCAGCAACCTTAAACACTCAAAGAGCCATTTGGACCTGTTTCCCACAGAAAAGAAAACACTGGGAGCCACAAAACCCTTTTGACATCTAAAATGAAGATAACACTGCATATATCATTTTTTTACCTTTATGATATGTATAAAAAAACTATAGTGTGTTGAATTTATAAAATATATATAGTTGAATTAAAGATTCTGTTTTGTTCTGAAACTTTTCTTTTCTTGGATTTATCCATGGTTGGCCTGCCGGGGGTCGAAAAGCTCAGTAAATTGCGTGCCGGGTGTCGCACATTGGCAGTTGTGACACATATTTTGAGCGACAGAGAGCCGCAGCAGAGGGATGAAAGAGCCACATGCGGCTCCAGAGCCGCGGGTCGCAGACCCCTGCTTTAGGGCAATCTAAAAGTCCGAAAGTTGGATGTTCCTAACCGGGGGGGGGGGGGGGAAACGGGGACGGGACTATCTGTTATCATGTAATACAGTTCTCTTTTCAAGCAAATAAAACTAAGAAAGTCTGAACCTGGCTTGTTGCCTTAATTTGTTTTGACTCCTGCTAAACAGAAAAGAAAATTATATTTCAATTTATATCTGAATTTTCTTGTGCAATATTTTCTGAAAGATGGAGCGATATTCTGTGCTTTTTTACTCAAAGCAGCCTTGTATACTAAAAATCTTTATGGAGTACATCAGGGGTGTCAAACTCAAGGCCCGCGGACCGGATCCGGCCCGCAGGCTGCTTAAATCCGGCCCATGGGGCCGGCCTGCAAATATCAAAGGACCAGCCTGCGATGCCTCTGCTGGCCAAAAACGGGCCACGCAGAGGCCTTTCAAGGCCTCCACGTGGCTTGTTTTCGTCCGGCAGGGGAGGCTGAAAACAGGCCGAGCGGAGGCCCCGGGAGGCCTTCGCGTGGGCCATTTTTGGCCGGCAGAGTGCCACAGGTGGTTGGGGGCAAAAATGAGGTGCGGGGGGCCACGCACGGCCCCCTGCACCCCGTTTTGGCTGGCAGGGTGCTGCAGGAGGCGTCCATCCTGTCTCCCCCCTGGTTCCCCCCCCCGGCCCGCAGAGGAGAACTACAATGCTGATCCGGCCCTCGAAGAAATCCAGTTTGACACCCCTGGAGTACATCATCAATTTAATATATTGGTTGGAGGAATGCGAGGTGTTCATTAAATCATTTATATTGAATATGTTTTAAATATCAATTTACATCATATGCATCAATTTACATCATTTGTGTAATTATATAATTAATATAAATGGCCTCATTTGTTGTAAAACTTTGATTTAATGGATAAACCCTCATTTTCATGGCTTAACTGTCAATTTAACAGGGAATAGACATCAAACGGGATAGAGAGTGATCAGAAAAGTTTTCCATTGTTTCTAATGTCTGCTAAACCAGCTATTTGGTGGACAAACCTTTGATTTAACACATATTCAATATAAATAAGGAGTGGTCTCCAAATTAAAAAAAATTACGTGCTAATTGAGGTTCATAAAAAAATCTGCATTATCATAAGATTAGAAACATACCAATTAATGGTTATTTTAAAAAATGCAAATATGGAAACAAGTAGTGCTTCTGCTTGATGTTTGATATTTTTGCATCCTTTTAAAAGATTTAAAAGTATTGCTGTTTCAATACCAAATGCAAGTAAAAACTCAATATTCTGTTTTCCACTAAGCTGTTTGTATCAGAAAAAGTTGTGATTTATACATCCATGTACCCTTCTTTACCTTTTCTGAAATGCATGTGTTTTTATAAAATATTAGAATGAAAATGTCTTATAGATAAATAAAGAGATATGTAGCAAAGCCAGATTATTTAAGAAAATATTTAAAAAATGTATGGACAAGAATTACTTCATTTAATAGTACTACAATTAGCTTCTGAAATTGATTATGCAAATTCTTGCATATTTCACAACATATTGTCAATTATTATTTTTAACATTTTTTGAAAATATGTATTTAAACATTAAGATTTTAAAATGTTCAATATTGATCTAATTACTTTACATTTTATGAAAGAAATTTGTATTTTCATCCTAAGGATGTTGAATTTCTGAATTTCCAGGGTGGAAACTGTTGAAGCCATAATTAAATCTAAGGTTTTTTGTGTATATTATGCAATCATCAGGATTCAAGTTGAAGAAGTTAACTATCTTCATCAATTCTGGACTATTTATTATTTTTCTTAAGCTTCTATTCTGTGAAAGGAGACACAACAAGCGTAAGCTAAGGTTAGTTGATTATACTTGCTGATTACTCCCAGCTTTCTGGAAAGCTTCTCCTGTGGCTGCCACTGGCTTGTTTAAAGCTTATCATGCCATGTTCTTATGACTCCCATGTGCTACCAAATAAAGGAAATAAGCTAAATGAAGCTGTAGGATATTTTAGGTTTGATTTTCAGTTAGTGAAAGCAGCAGTGCATATGACATGATAAAGAATTGAATTAGCCATTGGTGGCTGTTGAGAAGCATATGAAGTAATAGGAACGGCTAGCTGGTACAATAAGGGATGTTACAATTTATGCTTATCCCATGTGAATGTATCCAAGAAGTTCTTTAAATAGAGAATATTTGGCAGAAAAGCATGGGTTAATAACATAGAATTAATCTTTCATTTCTTATGAAGGGTTATAATTTAGATTATCAGTTCATATGCAGTTAACTGAAAGTTTACTTTTTTTAAACAAAAAGAATAATAATCACTCTTATCTCACACTGATTTATACCACATAAAATTAGTGCCTGAATATTTGTACTGTCTGCCTGAAGAATAGGCTGCCTTTTTCCCTTGGAGATAAAAGAAAGATGATTTAAAATGCACTTTTAATTATTTTAGGATAGTCAGAAGGTATCTTCCCTGTGGTCATGATGTCAGTCCCAAAAATGTAGCAAAAATTCTCCCACTGCTATTAATGCCATGTAGGGCATTAATATAGAATCATTAGATTGAACTGTTTGGGAGGACTGCCTCTTGCCGTTTTGCCTTGGTTGGGGTAAGCCCAAACTGACTTCTTTTGGTGCTTTTCATTGGCTTCACTTATGGTTACTTAAGAATTTGTTGTTGTTTTTCCTCCTCTAAAGCAACTATTTCATATGCTGCTATGGGCAATCAGGTTCTTGCAGAGTAGCTCTAGTTTTGTTTTTAAAAATCAAATTTCCAGAGAGTAAAAAAGTCTCGATTCATCTAAGAGATTAATTAGAATCATAGCATCCTAGGGCTGGAAGGGACCTCAGAGGTCTTACGGTCCAACCCCCCTAATCCAGGCAGGAGTCTTATACCATCCCACTCAAATAGTTATCCAGTCTATTTTGGAAAATCTCCAGTGATGGAGCAATCACAACCCTAGGAGGCAAACTAGTCCACTGATTTATTTCTCTCTCTGTCGGAAAATTTCTCTTTACTTCTAGGCTGGATCTGTTTTTAACAAGCTTCCACCGATTACTTCTTGTCCTGCACTCTGGTGCCCTAGAGAATAAGCTTGTTCTTGTAATCACGAGTCATAAAATATAGCATGGATGTGAATATTCTTGTCGATGAGCTGGTTAATCTGCATAATCCAATAAGAATGTTAGTTTCTCTTTAATACATAAGATGTAATATCGAAAGTTGAAAAATGTTTTGGTTTAAAAGAACCTTAACTGTTTTTTGAATAGTGCCATTTCTATTGCCAGATTTGCCAGATTCTATTGCCAGATCCTTTTACTCCTTTATACTGAGATTGGCCAATGTTTTTAACACAGAAGACATTTAAGAGACATTGCCATAAATCCTCATCTCTCAGTATTGCTATTAGTCAGCCACAAAGATGTGGGCATTTCCTCTGGCAGCATTATTGCACTATTTAATAATGTCACCTACAGTATCAGGGAATATATCCTTGCTTACCTTTCATCGAGTTATATGCTACTATGTGACAGCAGTTGTAGAGAAGTATTGAGATAGCCTTGAAGAAGCAAGGCAGGAATAGTTAAGTAAACATCAATTCAGTCCTGGGAAAGAAACTCAAGAGTATTCCACCTTGATTCTCTTTGATGTAAGAGCTGGCAGATGGAAACCTCTTCAGGCTTTAAAGATTCTGTTATTAAACCCTACCTACAACAATAGCGTTCTAGTAGTCTTTGCAGTGTCTGTTTCCTGACCTTCCCAACCTCAAAACCTGGCAGCATTTCCATTTCTTTTATTGTTTCCCTTTCCTACACATATGTATGAGTGTGAATGTATGTATCCCTTTGTATGATGGCAATATATATTTTTTCTTGTTTGTTTATTCAATTTATGTAGGTTATTTTATAATTATTTAAAATTTATGTAATCTTGTCATTTGGACATACTGGGTATGGAGCTTGGAGTTCAAAAACATGCAAACTAACTTTGATTTAAATGATAATTATAGCAGTTTAAAGGTTGGGCCTTCTTTAATCAAAGGCAGGGTTATGTTAGTATATTCTTTCTAAACTATCAGGAGGATTAGTATCAAGTTTTGGTTGAACTATGATTTTGGTGGATTTTCCTTCCATTTGTTGGATTTAACCAATCTGTTATAGTACATAACGTTAATTTTGCTATACAATATTGAAGTGCAAGCAATATCAAATTCTATAACAGATTTTTATGGTAAATATAGGCAAATAATTTGGGATCCATAGGAATTAGCAATTTTAATAACCAACTGCTGTATTATTTATAGTTTTATTGACTCTCACTTTGTTCCCTGCATGGATAATGGTCATGGAGAGGGAAAGCAGCTACGAATATCTTTGAAGCCTGAACATTAAATGATCACGGATCCCTGTTTTTCCAAATTTTCATCACTTGAGAGATGACAAAAAGAAACCAAGATCCCTCTCATCATTAAGATTTTTTTTAAAAAAAGAGTATAAAGAAATATGACAAGATGAAGATTTCTATCATTTTATGTTATATACAGTATGTCTCTAGAAATGAGATATGGAATGCATAAATTCTAATAAATAATCCTTTAGAATTGTGCATTTTTGCTTCTATCAAAAAGTACCTCACATGTTCATAATATGGATTGTGCTGAACAGAACAGCTTACTCTGATTTTTTTAAATTAATACTAAAAAAAGGAAGGAAAAATGTAAAAATAAAAGGACAGGAAATAGCACAGAGTATTAAAAGAATAAATAAAACAAAAAGAAAACCAGCTTCATCAAATAAAATACTATTAATTATGTCACTATATTGCCAAAACCTTAAATGAGACTGCAGTCCTGAACTGGTTGAGGGAGGGAGGAAAAGGCTCAGGGTAGCTACATCCTAGAACCGTGATGGTGAACCTATGGCACGCGTGCCACAGGTGGCATGCAGAGCCATATCTGCGGGCACGCGAGCAATGTCCCTAGCTCAGCTCCAGCGTGCATGCGTGCGCCGGCCAGCTGATTTTTGGCTGGCTCCACCCACGCCGCCACTCCCCTCCCAGGAGTCTCCATGCGGCCTGTTTTGGATGCCAGGTAAGTACAGGGCTCGCACGGAGGCTCTGAGGGCATTTTTGGCCTCCGGAGGGCCTCCAGGGGGCGGGGCGGGGGAGGCCGTTTTCACCCTCCCCAGGCTCCAGGAAAGCCTCTGGAGCCTGGGGAGGGCGAAAAACGGGCCTACCAGGCCCACCAGAAGTCAGGAAATGGGCCGTTTCCGGCCTCCGGAGGGCCTCGGGGGGGCAGGGGAGGCCGTTTTCGCCCTCTTCAGGCTCCAGGAAAGCTTCTGGAGCCTGGGGAGGGCGAAAAACAGGCCTACCGGAAGTTGGGAAACGGGCCGTTTCCGGCCTCCGGAGGCTTCAGGGAGGCTTGCTAGGCCCAAAACGGGGGTGCGGGGGGTCATGTGCGCATGTGTGGGGGGTTGCGGGGGGGGCAGCGCAGGGGGCATTGAATTATGAGTGTGGGTATGCGCGCACCCGAGGGAAAAAAGGTTCGCCATACCTGTCCTAGAATCTCCCAGAGTATAACTATTAGGTCAGAAGGTTATAGCTTTAGTCTAGCAAGATTCTGTCTATTGGTTGTAAGAAAATCAAGAAGTGGACTTGTTTAGAGCTCACTGTGATATCTTTGGGCTTAGACCTGACAGATAATAACATTTCACCAGTTTTTGATACCTGTTACGTAAGTTCTTTTTGACAACAGTCCAAGAACAGTGGATCCAAATTTCTTCAAAAGTAGACAAATTGCACAGTTTTGGAATATAATTTAGCAACACATTAACATTGTTAAATGCTTTATCTTCATGCTTTCATTAATTTATGTTTTGCAGATTGTATTTTTTTAAGCTTTGAAATTTTTTGAAAGTATTGTCTGTAATTAGCTCATTAATGTACCTATTTAATTTTCATTATCAAACGCCTGTTTTTTCAACAACTATTTTTTAACATAAGGATTCTTTCAAAAGATCTGTTTCCTATGAGAGCAAAGATCGTAGATTAATTTCTCCTCAAAACTATTAAAATATTTCTGACCAACTTCAATGCTGGAAATATGTTAAGCTTCCTATAACACTCAAGTCAAATTCTTACCTTTCCTAAGTGCCAAATAACAGCTTCCATGTGTAACTATATCAGTATATATTAATGTTATTTTCATTTCAGTACAATAGATAAGTTAAAAAATATGCCCTGTCCTATAATAAACTCAAGGTCAGTCATGCCTTAGTTAGTCACTTCCTCTTTCAATTACTGCAATGTGTTTTACTTAGGGCTATCCTTGAAAGCTATCCTGCCACTCGCGGCTGCGCTGGTATGTCAAACCTCGTGGCAGTGCCACTACTCGCGCACGCAATGGCACAACAAGCCTTGCAGCATCCTGCTGCAAGAGGCTGCGGTGGTGCGACGAGTCTCACAAAGACTCATTTCTGGCTGAGTTTGGGGGAGAGAAAGAAAGCAGAGACCCTGGTCTTTCTTTCTCTCCCCCAAACTCATCGCGCCGCCGCAGCCTCTTGGAGCAGGACCCTGGAAGGCTTGTTGTGCCATTGCGCGCATAAACGGCAGCACCGCCGTGAGCTTCATCACACCGAACCTCGAAGCTCACGCTGTGAGGCTTGTGTCGTTGCGCATGGGCGCGGTGGCATCACCGCGAGGTTCGATATACTGGCGCAGCCGTGAGCGGTAGGATGCCAGTTGCGCTGGTATGATGAAGCTCACAGTGGTGCTGCCGTTCACGCATGCAACGCCACAACAAGCCTTGCAGGATCCTGCTCCAAGAGGCTGCGGCGGCGGCGCAATGAGTCTCACAAAGACTCATTTCTGGTGGAGTTTGGGGGAGAGAAAGAAAGACTTCTGCTGCTTCTGCTGTTTTCGTTGCATGCAGCCAAAAGTTCGCAAAAGGCAGGAAGGTGAAATGCCAAACTCAACCTGTACTCACACCTCGTATATGGGCCACCCCCAAGCGAGGCGGGGGTGGGGAGGCCATCGGAGGAGCCCTGTGTGGCCCCCGCCTGCTTCAGCTTCGCCTTTGCCAGGGCGGCGGGTGCTAGAAGGGCGCTGTTCCGAAGCCTCCCCGCTGCTTGGTTTGGGGTGGACGGTGGCAGGCCCAGGTGCGGTGGGCGAACAGGTGGGTGGAGCAAAGAGAAACGGCGGAGAGGAAACCCTTTTAAACAGCGTTGCCTGCAATTCTTGTTACTCCCCTCCGGCATTTCTCTTTCTCTCATTCTCTCTCTCTCTCTTTCTCTCTCTCTCTCTCTCTCTCACACACACACACACACAGACATTTGATCACTTGAAAGGGACAGGCTGGGCTTTGCTTCTATCGTAAGCACGTGCTTCCCACAATCTTCCACAATTTCCTGTCCTTTTCTCAAGCAGCAGCAGGGTAGAGGCGGGGGGGGGAGCCGATTCTGACGGGCTGCATGGCTTTCTGCCTCATCGTAGCAGCAGGCTAAGCAATACCCAAGCTCCAGGCCTGGCGGAGCACAAACCGTGCTCACTGTCTGCTCCATAGCCACAAGGTGAGCTGCGGAACAGAGGGGCCCTCGGCTGCAAGGTTGCCTGGCACCGTGGGCAGGCTGGGGCTAGCAAGAGTGTGCTGGAAATATCTCCAGGTACCCGGAGAGACAAAACTCCCGGCCCTCGCTGGATCAGCTGATCCGCGGTTAAGGGGCTCAGCAGCCATGATGTGACCGGGGAAGGGAATGGCTGCCTCCTGTGCTGGCTACGCCCATCCCCTTCACTAGGGCTTATTTTTGGGATAGGGCTTATTTTCAGGGAAACACGGTAAGTCTAAGTACCATTGCTATATATAGTGCATCTGTAAGCAAAATAATAATAACTGTAAAACAGGTATGCAAAATGTCTGATTTATTTCCAGTTGGCCTATAAAAATTTATTAGAGCCATCTAAAAATCAACAATGGTAACATAGGGTCTGTTCAATGCAATTCATTTTAAGCAAATGCTTTTCTTCATGAACTGTATGAGTTTCTTGCAAAAAAGACTCCTATTATTGGTTTTATCATCAATTTCTAAAAAATAAAATCAGGTGTAAAGGCATTCCATGGTTCAAAAATGACAACATTGTAAATAAAACAAGTTAAATACAGATTTTCCATTGGAAAGACTCAAGCGATCCCAGATCAAGGTCACAACATAGACTGCATAATTTTCAAAAACTTGAATCTTGTTCACATTTATCAAAGGAACCAACTGAAAATACATAATGTGAAATAGATCCAAAGTAGTATAAAAACCAACTGTAGAAAAATCCATAATAGTATGGATTTTTCTCTCATTTATCAAAGAGAGAAATGATAAATGTAAAAGTAAAAAAAAGTCTCTGTATAAATAAATATATGGTATTTTTCGGACTATAAGACGCACCCCCCCCAAAAGTGGGTGGAAATGTCTGTGCGTCTTATAGAGCGAATGTTGCCGAAGTCCCGCCCACCCACCAGCCCCCACCCTTCGGCCTCTGCCTCCCAGCAATTTGCCTCCTTGCAACAAACAGCCAACAGCCTGCTCAGCTTCAGCACAGCCTGATTTAGCACAAGCAGCTGATTGGCGTTTGGATCTGCCTCCCAGAATACCGCCTATCAGCTGTTCCAGGCTGCGGGGATCGCCACTGCCCACTGCCATCGCCGCCCATCGCCGCTGCCGCCTATTGCCTCCGCGCGTCCCGTTTTTGGCCTCCGTGCATCTCGTTTTCGGCCCGTTCCAGGCTGCGGGGATAGGCGGTGGCGATGGGCAATGGCGATATTAGCTATGAAATTAAGCATGTGAATCAAATTGTTATCCATTTTACATGTTGTGTGACAAAATTTGACCATATTTAAACAAATTGAATCACACGAATTTGAAAGTATTATCTGTAAATTTGTCAAAATAACTGGAGAATTTGGTTAGATATAGCGTTATCAGTTGACAGGGTGTTGGCATAAAACAAACAGTATAATACGCCATATGTAATGGTTTCAGTTGTTCCTTCTCTGTATGGGCATAGTCTAGATTTGAATGAAATGCCCCTGTGAAGTTTCCGAAAGATGCCCTAATTAGCTCCTCTATAAAACTAGTGATGGGAGTGCATTGAACCACACCAAGTTTAGGGCCATTCTGAATTTGGAGACAATAGTTTGACTTAAGTACCTAAGAGGTCTGGAAAAAGTGAGGGTTACTTAAAAATATGTCTTAGGACATCAGATCTGATTGAACACAATGTCCTTAAGACATTGCTTGATTGTCTCTCTAATGCTCATGTCTTGGATACACACTTAAATTAAGGGGGGGGGGAGAATCTAAATATACATACACAGGTGTTTGTATTAAAATTACTCCTGGCGAGATTTCTTGTGGAGACATGCCTAGATCATAGACTTTACCACTTTCCCCCAGTTAAAAATCTGAATCTCAAACTTCAGAGACAAAAATAACATCTTATTTTTCACAGTTGGATATAAAAAAGGAATAGATTGTCTTCCTCCTTTTTAGTTTTAAAGATTGTTGCTATTCCAATAATTTGGGTTTCAGACCTTCATTTTAAATAATTGATTAATTGTAGTTGCAATATCATAGAATTTCCTCAATTCATTATTATGATAAATAAAGTGCAATTTAGAGGAAAAAGGTCTTTATTTCTTGCCTTATCCTGATGTTACAAATGTGATTGATTTCTTTGTTTTTAAAATAACTGTACAAGACACATCATTTTTTGCTGATATATTCCCAGCAAAACATCCCCCAAATAGGAGTTTGGGTGCAATAAGGATTAAATTTTGTACTTGGTAAGCAGCTTTTAGAAATTCTCTAATCCAAATTGAACCCCAGTAAGCATTTCTCTCTAAGAGCCACTAGAGGTAGCTCATCATCTTCTTAAAGTTTAAAATACAGAATGCTTTAGAGACATTGAACCTTGAACCAATTTGTTTTGATAAATTGCAGCTATTTTTCAATGTTGTGTCTTTCACCATGGTCCCTGGAATCCTTAGTGTGTGTGTGTGTGTGTGTGTGTGTGTGTGTGTGTGTGTAATTCCAACAAATTTCTAACCTCTCGAATCATTGTAATGAAATTTCTCTGTATTTTTTTTGAACACTTTAATGCTTATGCTTCCTATTTATTGAGTGCAGCACAACCAACTAATCAAAATTTGTAACCCCTTTTGGCTCAATTCCAGAGAGTAATTCAAATGTCAAAATAGCTCGCTGGATGTCTCCGGACTGATAATCACTTGGGCTACTTGCCAAAACTGTTATGTCTTCAGAAGTAGCCAAAGATTCTGGCATTGAGAAATTGGATCACCAATTGATACTGTAAAGAGTTTTTCTGATTGTGAAGGAAACAGTGCTGTCCAAGTGGGTGAGCCAGAAGGGAAGGTTGCTTTCTACGATGACAAGATATGTTGTCTTCAAAATTCCAAAGTTAATAGACAACAATTTAATAAATGTTTTTGTCTGATAGTTTTTAACAAGTGGTTTCAGTATGATTTTGAACAATTCATTAGAGGGAGGAAGAAAAAGATGAGATCTTGTCATCTTAGCCAGAAGTCCAGTTTGGTCTGATTCTATTACTGTTTCCCTTCTCTCCCCCCCCCACATTTGTTAAGTGAATTATTGCAGTTGTTAAGTTAGTAACATGGTTGTTAAGTGAATCTGCCTTCCCCATTGACTTCGTTTGTCAGAAGGTTGCAAAAGGGTATCAGATGACTCTGGGACACTACAACGTCATAAATATGAGTCAGTTGTCAAGCATCTGAATTTTGATCATGTGAACGTGGGGATGCTGCAACGGTCATAAGTGTGAAAAACAATCATAAGTCACTTTTTTCAGTGCCGTTGTAACTTTGAACGGTGTACAAACTGTTATAAGTCGAGGACTACTTGTACTTTGCTTTGCCTTGGATGCTGTTATCTTACTGGATTGGCTTTGAGATTTGGAGGATGGTGTGGTTCCACACTTTGTGTAGCTTGATTCTGGAAATGTTTTTTAATTACATCTGTTCACCTTAGGTATTCTGTTCCGAGTGCTGTCTTAACATTGCATTTTTTGTATTTTATCTTACTAATATTAATACTTCTTTCCTGCACTCCTGCAAATGACTCTGAGTATCTGTATCAAGCCACTTGATGAAGTCATCAAGAGATTTGGAGTTGAGTGGTGTAACTAAACTGATGATAGTCTGGTAAAGAGACCATGAATTGGGTAAGCAGTCTACCCTGCATGGGATTACATTAAAGAGAAAATACATAGTCTGAAAGTACTCTTAGTTTACAGGAGGCCCAAGTATGCTAGAGTACTTTTGATTAGCTTTGATTGGCCCACCAATTACAACTTTATGGAAGGGATAAGTGATCATAGTGGTTTCTGCTCTAGGTTTCTTTTATGTTCTGCATGTATATGTTGATAATAATGCAAAAAACTTTTTGGTTAGATTATTGTGGGAATCATCTTACTGGAATAGCAATTTTACAAAAACTTCATTGGCTTCTAAAAACATTTCTACCGTGTTTTCCCGAAAATACGACATGTCCTGAAAATAAGGCCAAGCCTGATTTTTGGGGTGGATGTAAATATACGCCCTCCCCTGAAAATAAGCCCTAATGAAGGGGTGGGCGTGGCCAGAACAGGAGGCAGCCCTTCCCTTCCCTGGTCAGCTAATGGCAGCTGGGCCCCTGGGCAGCTGGGCCCCTGGGCAGCTGAGCTGATCGGGAGCTGCCTCTCTGTTCTATCTCTCCCCAGTGTTCTTGGTGCTTGCCCGCCTCCCATCCCTCCATCCATCCATCCCCCTTGCCTGCAAACTCCCGCCCCACTCACAAGAGAGCAACCGCCCAGCACCTTTTGCCACGTAGTGCCCACCCAGTGGACACCCCCCCCTCCGGCCAGGCAGAGCGCCACTCACCGAGCGGTAAGAGGCCGCCTGCTGCCGAGTCTTCCGGGAGCCGGGGCAGAGAGTCTTCCAGCAGTGGCTGCTCTGGGAGTGTGCTTCCCGCTCTATGGTTCCAGCTCCATGCGGGGCTGTGGCTCCCTTCGCCCTTCGCTGCCTCTCTGCCCTGGCTGCCAGAAGACATGGCAGCAGGCGGCTGGCCCGACCGGCCTCTTCTCTGCTTCCAGTGGCTTCCAGCCAGGGTGTCAGCCTCCATGCTGCTTGCTTGCTATCGGCTGCCATAGAAACCGGGGTGGGAGGAGGCTTAGGTATTTGGGAGGGGGAGAAACAGTGCTGGAGGAGATGTTTCCGTATATGTCTGATTAGGGAGCAGAAGGGAGGGAAGGGGTTTTTTTTTTCTGTGCTGCTGAATGGACTTGTTTACAGCCAGCTCAAGGTCAACCGTCCCAGCATACCAGATGCGATGGCTCCACCTGAAGATGCGCCCCACATGACATCCTGGGGGAATGGGGATTGGATGGTCAGCCCGGGTCCTTGGGGGGAGGGATTTGGGAATGCTTTCAATATGAACAACTTCTCGAACTCGTGAGAAGTTTTTCTTTACCATGCAAGGTGTTTCCCTACACAGACCGGCTGAGAGACGTGATGGAGCTGCCAGTCTCCGGTAAGATGCACATCTTGCGGCCCAGCCCACCTCATCCGCCACCCCCAAATTGCACCCCACCGTGAGATGCGCATCTTACCTGAGACTTGCAGCTCCGTCGCGTTCCTCGCCGTTGTGTCCAGGGGCACACGTTGTAAAAAAAAAACTTCTCGCAGGTTCGAGAAGTTTGATTGAACTCGCGAGAAGTTTTTTTTACAACGTGTGTCCCTGGACACAACGGTGAGGAACGCGACGGAGCTGGAACGGTAAGATGCATGTCTCGCTTCTTGCCCGCCCCACCCCGACCTCCTCGATAAAAGATGCCAGAAATGAGTCTTTGTGAGACTCGTCACCTTGTGGAGCAGGACTCTGCAAGGCTTGTGCCATTGCACGCACGAACGGCAGCACTGCTGCGAGGTTCGACATACTGGCGCAGCTGCAAGCGGCAGGACGCCAGCTGTGCCGGTATGATGAAGCTCGCAGCGGTGCTGCCGTTCGTGCGTGCAATGGCACAACAAGCCTTGCAGAGTCCTGCTCCATGAGGCGGCAGCGGCGGCGGGACACGTCAGGGCAGCACTGGCCAGCCGCTCAGCCGGCACGAAGAACAGGGAGGGGAGGCGGCAACGGGACATCCGGTCCCATGCTCGCTGCATCCTGCACCCTAAAAAGACCCCCCCCCCGATAATAAGGCCAAGCCCTTATTTCGGGGTTAAAATAAATATAAGACATGTCGTATTTTCGGGGAAACACGGTGGTACAAGTTCAAGTTGTTAGTATTGATATTTAAAGTGATCATATGCCTGGCCATTTTTTTCATAGTATCGAGATTGTTATGGGAATTTTTTAATGTCCCATACTTAGGAGTCTTTCCATGATTTAAACCGAAATTAATCATAGTGAATTATTCTGTTTCTTAGCAGAAAGAATCTTCTTAACTGTAGTGTCTTGGTTGAAGAATATTATTTTTCCTAGAAGCTTTAGTCAGTTGTTAAAAGCCAAGATACACAAAAATCTAGAATAGATCAAGTTGAAGGTAGTATTTTCTTTAGAGAACTGAACAGAAAGTCTCCCAAGTATTTATTACTATTCCAGTAAGAACCTATTTTAATAATTAATCTTTTAGGAAAGATTTGCTGTCAAACTGGCAGCCGTGGGCCAGATGCGTCATGCGCAGGCCACGCCCACCCCAGCTCCGCAAATGGGAAAAATGTTGCAAAACATCACATGATGGCAATGTGACGCCACGAGTTTGACATCCGTGCCCTAGCCCAATCCTAAAGTGCACCAGTATTTGGAAGCTCTATAGTACATTGCTAAAAATTACCTCGGCCTGTTTGGATAGGGAGACAGTTGGCTTGCAGAATTATTAGGGTATAGAAACCTTAATCTGTATCTCTTCAAGGTCAAGGTCAGTTCAAGGTCATTGTGCTAGGGTATGGGAAGGGTATTCCTTCAATCCAGTCTTTTGAACTGTTCAAATTAAATGTTTTTGCAGTGTTAGTTTTCAGGCCAGAGGAAGTAATAATGGCAAAGTGCCACAAATGAAGAAGATTGAAGGAATAATTTTGATTTATACTCTCTTGCTGCTGGTCTTGAAGGTGGAACAAAAGAACTCTACTTATTAAGCATTAGAGCCCTTTCTCAAATACAAATGTTCTGGTCCATAAGCCATAATAAACATGCATTTTTGTTCACATGCATTGTTAATCATAAATAATTAACCAACAAATAATACCACTGGATCAGGGAGGAAAACTGTAGGGGCTATAGCACCATAGTGGCAGTGATACAGTGATGTCCTGGAATGGAAAGGGCATTTTAGCGATCAATACAGTAATAGAGTAACAGTGAAACAACAGGTTTTTTGATTTGGTGCAAATTTAATGTTTTCTTCAATTATATTTGCTATTATTACATATAAATAATTGTATCTAAATTCTGCACCCAAGCAGAAGATATATTTCTGAAGTGAATGATTATACATAGTAGAAAAATTAAAAGTAAAGATGCTCTTACTGAAGTGATGAGCAGAATGCCTGAAATTGTGTCGTCCTAGAAATTTCATAGAGGTTCCTTCCATGTAGAAAACTGTAACTTATGCTGTGGTTTGCCATGTTTGACAAATGTGTAAATATTTTTTTATTGGAGCAGTTTGCAGGAAACTAATTGCTCATCGTTTGTACCTGATGAAATTAGATGTGATTATTTTGAATGTATATAAACATTCTGCATATTGACAGAAAATTACTCAAAATTACAATTAGCATTCACTCATGATTTAAATACTGCTTACAAAAGCAATGTATATCCTGTATGGATCATAGATTTTAAATTGAGGCAATCCCTAGTTCAGCGATGGTGAACATATGACACGTGTCACAGGTGACAGGCCATATTGATTTTAGCGACACACAAGGCCTCTGGACTCTCTGGAAGTTGTCAGGTCCTAGAGTACACGAGAGTGAGATGTGCTTTCCCACTCTTTTCAGAGGCTGCAAGGTTACCCAAGAGCATTTTCTGAAGTTTCTGGGTCTCACACAACCCAGAGTTGCCCTGGGATAGGCATTTAGAAATTGTAACAGTGTAATCACAGAGTAGTTTGGACGCCTGAAATTGCTAGTTCGTTTACTTCATGCTTTCACGCTATCCAGGGTGTACTACCAGTGCCAAACAAAGTGTTGCAGGAGGCCGTGCAGACCAAAAACGGGCTGTGAGGGGGCCACGTGTGCCCCCCTGCACCCTATTTTGGCTGCCGGAGGCACCGCGGGCTGGTCCTTTGCTATTTCCAGGCCGGCCCCGCAGGCCAGATTTAAGCATCCCTGATATAGATATAAAGGCAAAGTAGTTAAAGAGGTAAACCAACAGCAAAGTTAAACTTCAAAGCCCTTTGTTAACAATTTATTATTGTATTTAACTCATAGAAAATCTACAATGGCTTCTTATCTATCATAAATCACCATTATCCTGATTCACCTGGGATCAAATACCCTCATTTGATTCTTAATAATAAAATTTCTCATTAAGATTTTGGTTGCAAACTTTCCCAACAATTATGTCTTAGTCACCAAAATCATAAACCTCTGTTGTCGATCCATTTTGCAAAAAAAGTCCAGGCCAAATTGTTTTTAACTTTGATAGAATAAGTCCATTCCCCAATTATAAGAAAGTCCAGTTCATCATTAATTGATTCTGTTAGCTCCAAATCTGTAGAATCCATATCTTCTTCAACCTTCCCCAACAAACCTGCAACTTCCAAAGTTCCTTCTCCAAATCTGCCAACAGCAATTTAGATTCCAATCCATCCAGTTGTGAGTTTGGTTTGGCTACAGTCGCTTGTCTAGATATCCTCTTTTACCAAAGTTTTCAATTTGAACTTGTAACATTCTTTTTTTGAAGGCTTCCTAGAGGGCTTTAAGTTGGTACATTGTTTGCATTTTTAATATAATCCAGTCACAACCAAATATAAACAATTCCTTTCAAAGACTAGGGGAGTTAGATATACTGTAACAAAGTAGCCACAGAGAAAGTTGAGATAATAATCCTCACAATAAAGAAGGATCGGGGCTATCAAATGCTACCGTACTTGACTGGCAACCCCCTCGCACCCGGAAACAAATGCAGAACTTGCTGGGGTTCGCTAACTTCTATCGGCAATTCATCCCAGCCTTCGCAGAAGTGGCTCTGCTGCTTATGGAACTGCTAAAGACAGGGTCTTTCCCCGCGAAGCTGTGGCCAACGCAACCCCTGGCCTGGACGCTAAACTCTCAAAAAGCGTTTGAAAACTTAAAACGGCTGTTTGCAGAAGAACCCATTCTTCAGCACCCAGACCCAGACAGGCAGTTCATTGTCCAGGCCGACGCCAGTGACATGGCGGTGGCAGCCGTGCTCCTCCAGAAAGACCCCCAGGGACGGCTGCTGCCTTGCGCATATGTGTCCAAAAAGCTCACGGACACCGAGCGGAGGTGGGCAGTATGGGAGAAGGAGGCCTGTGCCATTCGTTGGGCTCTTCTATCGTGGCGACACTTTCTGGAAAGAGCCAAGATCCCCTTCGAGGTCTGGTCCGACCATAAGAACCTCGAGGCCTTAAAGACCCCGCGAAAGCTCTCCCCCAAACAAGTCCGCTGGGCTCAGTACTTCAAGCGATTTGATTTCAAGCTGAAATATATCCCAGGGGGGAAGAACCTGCTTGCAGACGCCCTGTCAAGGAAACCCCAATATGACAGCCAGCGGGAGGAAATCGTCCACGCCATCCTCCCAGACACACAGAGTGCTGCACAAGTCACTACCAGGAGCCAGGCCAGCAGGCGGACTGACCCCATCAATGGAAAGCTAACTGAGGATTTGAAGGCAGTGTTGTCTACTGACCCGTGGCTAGCCAACAATCGAGATACATTGACGATCCGGGACAGACTAGCCTGGAAAGGTTCGAAGATTTACGTCCCCAACAGCATGAGACTTCTGGTGCTCAAGCGTAGCCATGATTCTCGATTGGCTGGTCACTTCAGATTTCTAAAGACTCTTCATCTGACTAGACGGCAGTTTTGGTGGTCAAAAATGAAAGCTGATGTGGAGGACTATGTAAAAAGTTGTGCCACCTGTGCTACAAGTAAGACAAGACCAGGGAAGCCTCCCGGTTTGCTTCAACAGGTAGCTGAGCCCAGCTGGCCGTGGGAGGAAATAGCTATGGACTTTATAGTAGAGCTCCCGGAAAGTGGTGGCAACACTGTGATCTGGACTGTGATAGACCTGTTTTCCAAACAGGCCCATTTTATCCCTTGTTCTGGGCTCCCCTCGGCCAAGATGTTCGTCAAACAAATCTACCGGCTATATGGAGTTCCGAGGCAGGTGATCTCCAACCGAGGAGTGCAGTTCACCGCTAAGTTCTGGAGAGAGTTCCTGAGATCCATTGGGTCATCACAGGGGCTTAACCTGGCTTTCCATCCGAGTACCAACGGGGCCGCGGAACGGACCAATGCCATGGTGGAACAATACATCAGATGTTATGTGGATTACCAACAAGATAATTGGGCTGACTTGCTTCCTTTCACTGAAGTGGCTTACAATAATGCAGTGCACAGCAGTACGGGACTGACGCCTTTTCAGATTACGAGCGGCATGGAATTTGTTCCTATGCCAGAACTGCTGAGAGAACAGCCTTCTTCCATGACTCTAAATGAGTGGATGGAGTCATTGAAGAAAGGTTGGGAGAATGCAAAAAAAGCCCTGACTGAAGGAGCCGAAGCAAAAAACAAGTTGACAAGCACCGATCTCTCCAACCCCCCTTCTGGGCGGGAGATCGAGTGTACCTTTCCACCAAATACATACGCTTGAGTTTGAAAAGTAAAACGTTAGGGCCGAAATACTTAGGTCCCTTCCCCATAGTGAAAGTGATTAACCCAGTAACCGTACAGTTAAATCTCCCCCGCATACTGGGAAAAATTCATCCTGTTTTCAATTGCAGCCTGCTAAAGCCTGCTGTGGGATCTAGATTGAGACCTCAGCCTGCTGCTCCCCCAAAGCCAATTGTGGTGCAGGGTGAGACTCATTATGACGTGAAAATTTTTTTGGACTCCAGACTGCAAAGAGGACGTTGGGGGGGGGGGGGGAGAGGTAGTTAAGGTGATATTTGTATTAACCCCTGACTTATTTCATTCCAGGATTTGTTCCTTTCCTGAGGGGGGGAAGCCTGTCAGTTCGGGAAGCCATTATTTCTGTTTGCTTCAACTCCCACATATTTTAGCCTGGGAAATTGGGAGGTTTTTTTTTGTTGGAGCGGTAGGAAATTAGTCATAACAAAATTCCTTACTCAAGGACGAATGTGCCTGTACCTGCGTGGAGACAGTATCCAGCTGAGCGTGAAGATTTGATTGGACCACGTGATCAGCTTGTGGGTGTGGGGCAGGATTGTGAACTTTCAACTGGGAGGGGAAACCCTGGAAGCTTTCAGATTTGGGTTTCCCCAGATGTGCCAACATGACATCCCTAATAAATTGGAACTTTGAGGAACTTTTAGGGAAAAAACTAGTCATCCATCTCCCAAAGCAATAATTATTACTTCTCATACCCTAAAAATGAGGGTATTATTCCTAATAATACTGCATTTTGCATTTTAGAGAAACAATCATATATCATGAAAATCTATGTCAAACTTGCGGCCCGCAGGCCGGATGCATCACACGCTGGCCACGCCCACCCCTGGTTTAGTGAAGGGGGAAAAGTTGCAATATGTCACGTGACGATCCCTGATCTATATGTAAAACTTTTATAAAATAAGTTTATTTTTATTGCTCAAAAACATTTTTTAATATAATGCTCTCCCATTGTGCTGATTATAGCTGACACTATTCAGTATTAATTGGTTAGGTCCGTGATGGCGAACCTAACCGCGTGATGGCACGCGGAGCAATTTCATCTGGCACGCGCGGTGTTGCCCATACCTCTTCCGGGTTTTTGGTGCGTATGCACACGCGACGATCAACTGGGCTTTGTGTGTGCGGCATTGCCGGAAACTGAGCGTTTTCTTCCGTTTTCCAGCTTTGCAGCTCCTCTTCCTGGTCGCGGCCCAGATTAGCGCACAAAGTGCTCCCTTTTTGGCACTCAGTGCTGCAGGCGCGTGCGCGCGCTCCCTTTTTGGCACTCAGTGCCGAAAAGGTTCGCCATCACTGGGTTAGGTAATGGGAGATGTATTTTAATAGAACTTGCATAAATGGTCCAGAACTTTCAGGTGGAGGGTGCTATTCAAGTTTTGACATTTATTTTTGACCATCAAGAGTAGATTTAGAAAAGTGCTTTGAATATGGTGCTGTTAGGGGGTAAATATATCAGTGAATGTACACTCTTGGGTGCAACACATGAAACCCAAATCCTCCAGTTGTTAGTGGTAAAAACAGTGTTTTTATGCAGCCAGATGATCATCCTTTCAGCTTTTTATAAAAAGGAACTGCTAAATTATGAAACTAATTCTATTGCCAAAACTGGTTTTACCAGTTAGTTTATAAAGCAAATTAATAACTCCAAATTGAAAGATAACTAGAGTAGTCTATTGGCTTTTTGCTCAATTAAATATACTGCTGTTCAGAAATATGCTGGTTTATTGACAATGTATATCTGACACGGATTGTAATGGTAGATCTGAGAAGAAAGGATATCGTAAATACTCGCATTGAGTCTACTTACTGGCTAAGCCTATTTACTGTGATGATAGTTTGTTTTAATCAGTTTTTGTTCTGTGCTCATAATGTTTTTTAATTGTTATTTGTCATTATGGTTATTTTATTGATTGTCAATTGGATGAACATAAAATATAATAAAGAAACATTGTGCTTGGAATGAAGATCATAAACCTATGTGGTCAATCCAAATTCCGTGGGCCATAGTTAAAATGTAATGTTAATAGTGAAATAATTTTTTTTGCGTAAATTAAATTCTGTGAAATTCTATGAAATTAAATTCTATGAATTTAATAGTAATTTTTTTGAGTTATTCAGTTCTAGCTTTTACAGTAGTCTGTTTTCTAGAAGAAACAAAAATTGCAGATGGTCTTTGATCAGCAATGTTGACAGCAAACCACTATGATTCAAATCTGATGAATACACACATGGAACAAAAATGTAACACATTTCTGCCATTAGATATTGCATTGTGATGTCTGATATAAATGTCAGTCATATTATTTGTCATGAAACATGTTTTATTAATCAGTCCCCCCATATACTTGCATGAAAAGCACTTATTGCTTATAATTTCCCCAAGCTACAGTGGAAAGGGGAAAAACTGTTCAATAAAGGAATTACTAAAAGTTGAAAACCAGGATGGTTTTCGGCCCCATTTTCGGCCTGTTCCAGGCGGCGGGGATCGCCACCGCCACCTATCCCTGCCGCCTGGAACGGGCCAAAAATGGGATGCGCCGAGGCAGAAAATGGAGTGCGTGGAGGCCGAAAATGGGGCGCGCGGAGGTGGCGATAGGTAGCAGCGGCAATGGGTGCCGATGGGCGGCAGCGATCCCCGCAGCCTGAAACAGCTGATTGGTGGTATTCCAGGAGGCAGATCCAACTGCCAGTCAGCTGCTCGTGCTAAATCAGGCTGTGCTGAAGCTGACCAGGCTGTTTGCTGTTTGCTGCAAGGAGGCAAATTGGGAGGCAGAGGCCAAAGGGTGGGGGCCAGCGGGTGGGTGGGGCTTCACTCTATAAGACGCACAGACATTTCCACCCACTTTTTTTTGGGGGGGGGAAGTGCATCTTATAGTCCGAAAAATACGTATATCTCACCA
Organism: Thermophis baileyi; assembly: GCA_003457575.1. Classification (NCBI taxonomy): domain Eukaryota; kingdom Metazoa; phylum Chordata; class Lepidosauria; order Squamata; family Dipsadidae; genus Thermophis; species Thermophis baileyi. Next base: position 2,729,554 of record QLTV01002419.1, on the reverse strand, counting down.
ATAAGGCAACCTCTGGGAGGCTTATATATGTTGGATGGTGCATAAATCATGTACCCAGTGTAGCACACATAAGAAGCAGATGTCTATCTTGAAAGCATTGTTAAAGAATGAAAATGACAACATTCTCTACTAAAATGAAAGCCTAGTTTTTTTTAAGCTGCTGGAGGGTGTCATGTATCGCAACATTACCAGCTCATTATCTAGTATATTGTGCAGTATAGTACTCACTTTGGTAGCTATTTTGTGAAAATGCCAATAACATGCTCTCAGTATTTCAAATGAGCCCACCCTGATAGGTTATACTCAGCACTACTTTAAAAAACAAAATGTAAAGCTTTGAATTATGTAATTGAAGTTAGTGTTAGCTGACTTCAGGTATCAGCTTACAGTAGTAAGAATACACTTGAGATTGGTTAAAGTAGAAGTATAATTATGTACTGGAGTCAAGGTTTTCTTGCTGGTAGACAAGTCAGTTGAAGGTAGTCTTCAACTTATGACCACAGTTAAGTTCAACATTTCTGTTATTAAGCAAGACAGTTGTTAAGTGAGTTGCCAAATTTTACGGCCTTTTTGCCACAGTTGTTAAGTGAATCACTGCAGTTGTTAAGTTAGTAACCTGGTTGTTAAGTGAATCTGCTTCCCCATTGACTTTGTTTGTCAGAAGGTCGCAGAAGGTGATCACATGAACCCAGGACACTGCAACCATCATAAATACATGCCAGTTTCCAAGGGTCTGAATTTTGATCATGGGGATGCTGCTACGGTCATATGAAAAACAGTCATAAATCACTTTTTTTCAGTGCTGTTGTAACTTTGAACAGTCACTAAATGAATGGTTTTTAAGTCGAGGACTAGTTGTACAGTACAGAAAATCCTTGACTTACAATCATTCATTTAGCAACTGTTTGAAGTTATAGTGGCACTGAAAAAAGGGACTTATGAAGAGACCAGTCCTTGCCTTTATGATCATTGCAGCATCACCAGAGTCACCTGATCAAATTTCGGCATTGGACACCTGACATGTATTTACAATGGTTGCAGTGCCCCAGAACCATGTAATCACCATTAGCGACCTTCCTGGCCAGCCATCTTCTGACAAGCAAACTCAATCAGGAACTGAATTCACTTAATGACCATGTGATTGCAAAAAATAGTAAAAAAAAGATTGTAAAATCATGTGCAACTCATTTAACAACTGCCTAGTTTAACAATGGAAATTCTGTTCCCAGTTGTGGTCATAAGTCGAGGACTACCTGTAATGCATTTTAAATTATGAAATAATTTGGAAACTGAAAAAGCAGAAATGCTTTTTTTCTTCTGACTATGAACAATACTAGAACTCAGTTACCAATAGCATCTGAATAGATCATTTTTTTGCATTTTAATGAATTGGTGATTGCTCAGAATTACCGGGTGTGATTAAGATTACATTTGTTACTTTCATAAATGGTTTGAAATCAATTAGAGGTAGGAAACTCCTATCTCTATATGGCAGTTTTTCCTTTAAGCCAGTTCTTTTCTCTTTTCTCTGATGCCAGCAATTTATATAATAAAACATGAAAGAACAATTTGACCTAAGAAAGAAGTTGTGAGAAATGACTATAATGTGTGTATTGGCTTAAAAAGTTGGAAGATGCACAGACTCTATATGAAAAATGTACAGTTTTGATTATTATTTTTCTTTAGTCACCAGATAAACAACGGGCTCTAGAAGAAACCAAAGCATACACAACTCAGTCCTTAGCTAGTGTAGCCTATCTGATCAACACTTTGGCAAATAATGTTCTGCAAATGCTGGATATCCAGGCATCCCAGCTTAGGCGAATGGAATCGTCAATCAACCACATTTCCCAAGTAAGATGATATATTTACTCACTTTATATTTAAGGCTCAGTGTAATACAGAGAATATTGCACTGTTTCATGTAGGCAGATACAATCTGCTGTCTTTTAGTTTTTATGGAAATATAATTTTTTTTGAAGAAAATAAAATGGGCACTTTTTGAATAATAAAAAACTTCATTAGCCAGCTTTATGGTGTAGAAGTCATACTTGAAATGTATGATTATTGCAACAAATATTACTATTTATTATTTCCTTGGGATGTTTTGCTAAAAATTTTAATCTGAATTGCCAGTTTCCCAAAATGTTCAATTATGGCAATGAGTTTATTCAGTTATTGGGATCTATAGCATTAAAAAAATTTCTACAAAGAACCTGAAAATATAATTGTTTTCTATGACACTGTCTCACATTAGATAAAAACAATATTAGCAAGCATAGCATAAATTATTCCTTTCATGCCAGGAAGTCCATGTTGGGACATTAAATGGAAGTAGTATGTTTTGCACAGTTGTATCTAATGTTAAGTTTCTGTAGAGATCTTAGAGAGCAGCAGACCTAGGTATTTATAATACCTAGAATATACAGAAGGAATATCCATGATGTAACACTGTTAATCACATAGAATGATTCATGAACATAGAATCATGTTTCTAGAAGGAATATATTTTCACTTAACGTTAGGAAAAATGTAACTGTTATGAAAATGTATGTCATTATTTTCAATTATCAATGTCATTTGTATTTTAAAAGAATTTGTTTTTTTCCCTTTAATTACTAAATATAGCATTAGTATAAGGACTATTCTGTATATCTCAGAAGTTTTTGTATGAAATAAAATTTTATTATACCAAAAGAAATAAAACATGTAACAATTGTAGCTGTTCTCCAGTGAGGTTGCAGGATAGGCCAGGAATGGGTGTTGACTTTGTCCTTCTGCCTAGAGACTGAGTCATAATTTTATAGCCATGCCCTGTTGCCTCTCTCTCTGGCTCCAGTTATCGACTCAATCCTGCCAGAGAGAGACGCTTCGCTTAGTGGCTATCAACCTCTAGGCAAAAGAACTGGTCATCTATTTCCAAACCTATCCTGCTTACATCTGAAGTGAGAGTCTGCATCCTCGACATCTCAGGTTTGAAATTCGTGCCCCGCACCTGTGCTCCGGAAACGCCGCCAAAACATCGCGTCCCTGTGACTGTTTATTTAATGATCTTTAATTATTATTTTTAACAACGTATATATTCATTATGCCTGCAGACAGTTGATATACACAAGGAAAAAGTGGCTAGAAGGGAAATTGGCATCTTGACTACAAACAAAAACACTTCAAGAACTCACAAAATCATTGCACCAGCCAACTTGGAGCGACCTGTTCGTTATATCAGGAAACCTATTGATTATACAATTCTTGATGATATTGGACATGGGGTAAAGGTAAGTAGTAAGATGAAATAATTCAAATGTATTAACCTGCCTGTATGTTTTAAGAATGCAAAAATGTTTGTGTGGAGAGGCTCCCTTGCATTCTCCAATTAATAGCATGGTTTATTTACCTTTTATATTATTGATTCTGTACTGTATTGTTCTTTGTGTCTCAATGAGCAAAAAATAAAATAAAATTCATTTGTCTCCTTGATTTTGATTTGGTTATCAAGCAGTACTGACTGACAATGTAATACTTCTTTTCTGTTTGCTTGTGAACTAAACTCTTGTTACAATACCATTGCAAGCATGATATTAATCTTTTCTTTGGTCAGACCAATTTATATATATTTATTATATGGATTGTCTGCTGCCTACACTCTTGATTCTAGACTCAGTTAATTCCAGACTTGCATAATAAACAAAATTAAGGAGCTAATCTTTGAATATCCCTTTAAAACAGAAAAGTAAGATAAACCAGAGAAAATATCTAGGATCCACTGGGTATGTGGCTCTAACAACACCTATGATTTAAGTGTTGCTAAATTACAGGTAGAATTACATATTAAATTTGTATGCATGCACTGTGTAGCTACACATTTAATTGCATGTGTAAAGTTTGTTTATTTTCTTGCATGCATCTCTGGAATACAACCTTAAAATATACAAAGTAATTAAAAGATGTGAAAACACCAATGAGAAAGAAAAAGTTAATGTAAAAAAGAATAATTTACAGTACTTGCAACATTTTTAGTCAGCATAGTAGCAGAAAGGACAAAATAATATGAAGTAGTATTTTCTAGGGAATTATTTACCTTGCAAAGAAATGCATTTGTTTGTGCGGTTCTTGAACGAAGTATATTACTGTTTACTTCACAATCCAGAATGTAATGATTCAGATTCTTCGGTGAAGCTTGTTAAATTTGAAATATATTTAAATACATCTTACTTCAGTGAAAACATTTACTATGTTGATTATAATATAAAACTATTCTGAAAGTGCACAATAACCTTTGACTGAAATTCTCACTTTAAACATTAGTCAATTTTCTTAAAATTGCATGCATAGGACAGTCGTATGGTGAAGATGATATATAAAGTAAACGAGTTATTTTTCTTATCGTTATCATGTCTTCAGGTTTTATAAAACAAATATAGAGAGTTTCTGTAGCTGTTACACATATTTACATTTGGATTGTAGAAATAACATAACATCTTTGATTTATGTGATAGCATGTTTGGTTCTGTTTCTCTTCCAATAATGCCATCCTGGAGGTAAACAATAATCAAATATATGTATGTCAGTTTGCACTATCTGAAATAATATTTGAAACGCAAGTTTAATTTGCAACAACAGCAAAAATATATAGCCATGTTATATCATCTTTGGTAATCATTATGAGTTCTATCTAATATCAAAAATTCCTGTTCTTCCTTATATCTTCTAAATCTGTTCTGGAATGTTAATTAATGTTCTGGAGCAGATTAAGGAGTGTGGATTGCTCGCACAGAAAAGGGAAATCTGCTTTGCCAACCATTTCTCTTGTGCTGGTGGATAGACTGATTAAATGCAGTTCAGTCGCTGCCCCTACCTACAAGAGAATGGCAATGAATAGTGGAGGTAATGACTAAATAAAACCTAATTTTAAGGGAGTATACAAGCAATTAATTTAATTATTCTGTAACATGAATGCTATAAATAGAAAACTAAAATAAAAGTACTTAGAAATAAAAATTATTTATGGAAAATGATATAGTCAGAACAGATTTTGATAATGCCCTACTTTACCTGTGCAAAACAGAAAGTCTTAAACAGAAGCTGTGTCCAGTTTATAAGTTACTTGTGATACCTGTTTGAGAACCCTGATTCAGGGAGCTTGCTGTGTGCTCCAAAGCATCTATTTCTCTTTAAATCTGAAGTGTTGCAAAGCCCTATTGGGTGACAAGCTGCTAGGCTTTTTTAATCAAGTGAAAGATTATTATTTGAGAGTAACTTTATAATTGAGTCTACACATGGGCAGGGGTATGTACTTCATCAGAATATTTAACAGATTTATCAATAGAAGAATGGATAAATAGCAAATCCTTTATAGCTGGATAAATTCTTTCAAACAAGGTGTTTCAGAATATAAAGAATCATGTATAAAGAATCTTTTTTTGATTTATTAAAACAGCTGTGTCCTTTTGTACACTTGTGGCTGCTTCAGAAACTGTTCTCAGTTGTCTCTGCATGTGTGCGCATGCAAGCCAGCCAAAAAGCAACTGGAAGCGGCTTGGTTTGTGCAGGTATATAGAGATAGCTGGCACAGCAGGTGTGGGAGCCTGGAAAAAGATACCACTGTTTTAAGGATCCAAAAAGAGCTTTGTTTTAGCATGGATTGAACCATTTCTTCTGAAGGATTTTCATAGCCCCTAAAATCTATATTGGGTGAACTTTTTTTCTCAGTATTTTTAGCATGTATGAGATTTATGAATATGCTACATGTACAAAATAATAATTTAGAATTCAATTTATTATTGTTATTTGTTAACAGATTTGTTAACAAATTCTGTTAATAATATTTTAAAACGTTATTCATTTTGAAAACCTTTATTCATAACACCTTCTGCTTTAATCACTCTTTCTATGATCTATTGATACATTATTTAGTTGATGCTAAGTGCTTAACTTTTCTTTTTCCCTTCTTTCTTCATATCCTGAAATTTCAACTAACCTTTCAATGCTTTTCTTCCTTACCTCTTTTATTTGCTTCATTTATGCATTAAGTGGTTGCTTAGATTTAAGGTAAGAAACATCAGGGCTGGATTTCATTCTTATATTTGAGACTATTACATATGGGGAGAATGTTGTTTCTTGCCAAGCTCATGGGAAGAAAGTAATCTTTAATATATTTCTTGTGTCTTAAAAATATGCTAGATGCTGAAAGAACTAGATAACTAGCAAGGCCTTCAGCAATCAGATTTTACATGAAAAAATATAAATATAAGTTTGTGACAGGTCTTCTCTCCCCCTGTGTAATAATATATTATTATTTATATGATGTGATTGGATCTCATTTATGAGCCAAGTTTGAATTTGCAAACTTATTTTATTTTGCAAAATCAAATATAACTTGGGGCATGTTTTATTTTATATGTTTTGAAGTTATACTATCAATTATTAAGCAAATTTTTGAACTGCTACACCAGTCCTACTGTTAGGCTGGTGTTGTAGATCTATATATTGTAATTCCTTTGGAAATATATACATTTATATATTTTCTGCTATGTTTGTTGTCTTCATTATATTAAGTAGGATTTAAGGTTACTTTTAATGTTCTCAGTATTTTTATATTAAAATACACTCATGCCTAATATGTTTACAGTTAAGTAACGTAGAACAGAAAAAATGTGTGTCCATTTGCAATCAATTCCTTGAGTGCACAGAACTAATTAACTACAAATTAGACAATTGGGTAGAGAGAGTCATGCACTGAGCAATTCTTCCCTTTTTTTGGGGGGGGGAAATATAAAGTAGGAGTAGATATAACAATATTATAAGTACTAAAATGAATCTCCTAATTATCCTGAGCCCTTTGATTATACTTTATAAGTAACCTTTGTTGCTTTAAGAATGTGAACAGTCCTCATGAAATTCAACCTAGTGCTGGTAATTCGTCCCTTGTGGCTAACATAAGAGATGTAGATGAAAGATGAAAGGACAATAGAGCCCCTAAAGTTGTGCTGAATTGAACATAATGGGATTTGGTACTGAGTAGCATGTGCTGCCAACTTTGGCTTATTTACATAGTGACTTTTATCATGTAATTAACTAGTACGTGCATTTGGAGTTCAGTTCTGTACTGTGCTAACTATAATCTTCAGCCACTCACATACTCACTTAAATGTAGTTTACAAAGTTCTTGTGAGTCTAAAGTGGGATTGTCCTTAGGGATATTACTGTATCCTTGCCCCTGGAGGAGTTGGTGATTTAATAATGTGGAATTGATTTTTTTTTAAAAGACAGTATAACTGATGACAAGAAATTGCACTTATGCCAAACACACCTTAGTTTTTGAACATTAGTTGAGCTGAGAACTGTGTTTAAATCTTTTGTTTTGTTCATGCCTTAGCAGATAAATATTTTGATGGTAGGGTATTGACTATTTGCATTCCTCTTTGTGGCATTTTGCCATTTTTTCCCCTGAAAGTGAATACATATTCTCAATTGACAGTCTTAAATGTCAATGTATCACAACATGTCTAACAAATATCTGAAAGGCAGTCTACCAAAAATAAGAATACGGAGGACTTATTTCCTTCTGAGGTAATCCATAAAAGCCTGCATGTCAGCAATGGGCACAGCCATAACTGCCTCACATGGTCTTTACTAAGGTCACCACAACCACTATTACTTCTCTCCTATATTGCTGATGTTGTGAGGAATAGTGAAGCAACTTGTGTTACTTGCTGGAAGATTTTTTAGAAAAATCTTAGAATACATTCAGTAATCTTGAATTAATATTTCTGTATATTTGGCACTAATTCCCTGGATATTGTATATAGATAATCTAAAGTTACCAAGTATTCTGCATATATTAACTACTAATTAATTATTAGTATTGACAATCTTGTCTAACTTGATGCCATCCAAATATTAGATACAGCTTCCATCACCTCCAGGTTTCATAACATTCCATTATAATGGTAGCTACAGAATGCCATGCTTCATGGACTTTATTTATTGTAAAGGTATCCCCTTCCTTCTATATTTTTTTAGATAAATTCAGAAGCTTTAAACTGTAGGGTGTCCCATAAACGTACAGACCCTGTGAATGCATTATTAATGTTGCTTTTATGGTAAGGAAATACAGTTGAATAACTTTCCAAACGACATGTCAAATCCCAATTTTTAAACCTGAATTGACTGACCCTCCAGTGATTCCTTCACTTAATGAGCTTTTTTTTATCTACAGAGAAATAAACACAATTTCTGTCATATTTATGATTGATAAAAATCCTGCTTATTTCATAAAACATTCTGTTGAACATGAGACATTTACTGTTTATACCTTGAATTTATAGCATCATTTATAAAGTTTGATTTACTGATATGATCAGTAAAATTATTAACTGAAAAATTGAGGTAATTAGTGCACTAATTATAACTTGGTTTTTTTTTTGTATTTACTATTAAGTAAGGAAAATATTTTTTACAGTCTTGTATACTATTTATTTTATTTGCAAATTGCTGCAATACAATTATACATTAAAATATTCATGGTAAAAATAATTAAGAACAAAAATTAATAATATCCCAGCAACATAATAAATATAAACATATTTATCCTTTGTTACATAACGCATCTCAGTGTGAATTTAATGTTACAATTTACAAGTATATTTAATGTGTAACGCTTATGAAAACCATTTCAAGGTTTATTTAAATATTTTTTTCTTTGGGGCAATATTGGATTATTTATCCTATAAGCTCAGAATGAACCGTCCCTTCAGAAGCTACATGCTTGAAATTTTAATTGCCCAATGAATGTATGATATTAGTGATATAACCCAGTTTATTTCTGTTTTATTAAGTATGGCTTCAACAAATTTATATAATTGCAACTAAATTTAAATTTAGTACCTGTTCTTTGGGTCAAATTCTTCTGTTCTTCATACCAAGAATGAATCCCCCACAGGGGTGGGGTCCAACTTACCTCGCTGCCGGTTCGCTCCCTCCCACGCCGTGTGGGAGGGAAATAATTATCCGAAAATAATAATAATAATAATAATAATAATAATAATAATAATAATAATAATAATAATAATAATAATAATAATAATAATAATAATAATAATAATCCAAAAACAAGATGGCATCAGCATACACAGTGCCGGAACTTGGCTTCTGCACATGCTCAGAAGAAAAAAATAAAAAAAATTCAAAAAAATTTTTTTTTCAAAAAAAAAAATTCAAAAAAAAATATTCAAAAATAAAATAAAATATGGCGGTGCCCATGGACCAGCACTGACCGAACCGGTGACATCATCATGACGTCACCAGCGGGTCGCTACTGGTTCGGGAGAACCGGTCCGAACCGGGAGGAACCCACCCCTGATCCCCCATCTCAATATTCTTGGGGAAATGGCTTATGAAGATTTACATCACAAGCCATATAAAGGGAGAGGGACGGAATAGAATTCTTACCATGATGATGAAAGGACCTTATATGGAAAGGGCAAGGGAAGCTGTTGGATTGGCATTTATCACTACTTCCTGTTGCTGTGGACTCCAGCAAACCTTGGCGTCCCCGTAACAAATGGTGATATATGATTAATTGGATTGAAAAGATAATTGGATTCATGTTTCTCATTCCAATTTTGTTATAAAACTTATTAATGAGACCTCATACACTTCAGGACTTCCTTGGAATATCTGATAAAATTATATGTAAGGTATTAATGAAAAGAAAATTGTTCCTGAAAGACACCGCTCAGAGGCAGTAAAATCATATTGGATTTTCATATAATATGCAGTTGTAAATTTATATTTGTTACCAAGAGTATGTGTAGTGAGAATCAAGCTCCAAACCAGCTTTTGAGCATGTAATTGATTACATGTAGTTGAAAAACTTACATGTATATAGTATAATTAAAGCACAGCCAATAAAATGTTTCACATACAGTTACCTTCCAATCTCATTGGAGTAGACAACTACAGTACTGCATTGTTGGAATGGTAATTGCTTATTTGTACCCGGACTATCATTAAGTGTTGTACCTTATGATTCTTGACGAACGTATCTTTTCTTTTATGTACACTGAGAACATATGCACCAAGACAAATTCCTTGTGTGTCCAATCACACTTGGCCAATAAAAAATTATATTCTATTCTGTTCTATTCTATTCTAATTTGTCTAAAACTCCTAAGTTGAGCCTAGAAAGCTCAACAACTTTCATGGAGATAGATTTGCTATGCCATATTGCCAATGATCTATTCTAAATGTAAATGTGATGGCCTTAGGCAAACTCTGTCTCAAAACCACACCACATATAACCACAATAATTGCACCTAATAATTTTAACAAGGGTAGAGTTAGTACACATATGTATGACTAGTTTGGTTTTTTTCTTTTCCTTTTTTTGATTTGCACATTTCCTTGTCTCTTTAATGTAGTAGATCAAGTCTTTAAGGACTCTTGTTTAAGTCTGAAAAGTTTGTGAGGTTATTTTCCCCCATTACCTCTTATATAGGTTAGCACGCAGAATATGAAAATGGGTGGTCTGCCTCGTACCACACCACCCACCCAGAAACCACCCAGTCCACCAATGTCAGGAAAAGGAACTATTGGGTAAGTATAATTGCATTTACACTAGAAGGTGGAGGGAGAGAATGTAAAGGGGAAATCTAAAACTTTCTTTTAACTTTTACAATTGTCTCTTGGCATAAAGGTACTTAAAAGCTGCAATCTGGGGTTTGAAGGCATCTTTCTTGCAAGCATAAACTTATCCATAATATCACCAAGAGGTGTTGCATAGTCATTCTGTGGAAGCCTTTGGGCTAGTGCTTGCAGTTTGAATAGCTGTACACTATTTTCTGCTGTATTTGGAAAAAATGACCAGCCTGAATACACTGTAGTAGATGAATAGAAAATTTCATGACCCTGTACCATAATGTGGGGATTTTTTTTTTAATCTCCAAAGAATCCTATTCTCTCTTCCCTTCTTCTGCATAGGGATGCCTGTTACACATAGCATGACAGACCATCAAAGGGAATAGGAACTCTGTGCATGCCTGTTGTAACCTAATCCCATCTGTCCTTTCTGCCCCAGTACATAAATAATCTTGAGGAAAGAGGGAGGGAGGGATAGTTTATGGCAGGCAGGCATGGATCTCATGAATTATCTACATAGATGCCAGCTGGGAAAGCTGGGCTTAAGGAAATCCTACACATATGCTACTCCTGCAGTGCATTGGATCCAGCCCTGTGCATTTTTGAGCAGAACAATCTAGCAGGAATTCTGCACTGCCTTGGCCAAAAGGTTTTTGTATTTCATTGTCTGAAATTGCTTCCATACATGTTTTTCTTGTGTAGGCGTCACTCTCCCTATCGCACACTGGAGCCAGTGCGTCCTCCAGTGGTACCAAATGACTATGTACCTAGCCCTACCCGTAATATCGCTCCCTCGCAGCAGAGCCCTGTTAGAACAGCTTCTGTGAATCAGAGGAATCGCACTTACAGGTATTCACTCTGCTCCTGCGCAAAATATTAACAATAATTAAGACAAACTCGGTTTATAGCAATCTGCTTTTAACCACCCCACCCCACTCCACCCCACCTCTCCACTTAGAGCTTCATAAATTCATGTGATTTCCTGGGAAATCCATTGGGAGATAGAGAGACACCATGCTGCTTATACTACGTGTTGTGTAGTGTGAAGTTGTTTGTCTTGGAACAGGTTTTTGTTTTGTTCAAAAGCAATATACTACTGCATTGTGTAACAGATATACTATTGTATTTGATGTATTTATTTTTACTGCCTACTTTCTCTTTATAACCGGTGTGATACACAGCTTCTAAAATGTGGTACCAGCTAAGAAGAATACTGCAACTGTGAAGTTTATGTACAAAATTCTGAAGTGGTGAAATTTTGATGCTTGTGAAAGTGCTGCCAATTTTAAACAAATGTGTAGTTCAGTTGACTTGAAATGTGGCTAATATTATTTATTTCCGTTGACCCTTAGAAGGTATATTGAAACAGTAGGGAAATAGCCTTGGTAAAATAGTTTTTGCAGTGTGGAATCAACCGGCAGAGCAGGCCAGCAGTACACAAGGAAAAAAAAATGCTAGGATATACTAGAGAGCTCTCATGGCCATTTACAAAGAAAACTATTTTATACATTGATGTTTTTACTTCAAAGAGCATTATGCACTTAAAATGAAACCAGCTTCTTTCCACCGAAGGTCCATATTACCAAGACTTCCAGAAAATGCTCTTGAAGTTGTTTCTGATCATTTCATCTGTACTATTAATCCTGAACAATGTTTCCTAATTTTAGCTGAGGCATTGGCAAGACATTTTAAAAACATATCCAGTTTTTATTGGTCTCTGAAATGGCAAATTTAGCAAGCTTCTATAAATGATGTGTAGCTGTGGTTTACCTGTTAGGGAATGGAATATAGTTACTTTGGTGGTTTGGATTTCTTTTAGCAGCAGCGGAAGCAGTGGAGGGAGCCATCCCAGCAGTAGGAGCAGCAGTCGAGAGAACAGTGGGAGTGGAAGTGTTGGCGTCCCTATTGCTGTCCCTACTCCATCCCCTCCCAGTGTGTATCCAGGTAATGTCCCTTTTGTTCCTAGTCCTATTTTGTTATTTTGATTACTTGCTCAATTAGCCAGTGGTTTGGAATTGCAATGAAGTGTGTACAATTTACCATATCTTCCTAGTACTGTTTAAATGGAAGTGAGTATTTTACATTAATTTGGAATGTTAAGATTTATTTAAAATCTTAGCTATTTTGTTTCACTATTACATGTGACTCAATGTTGTAAGCCTCCCAGAGCCTCCTTGTGGCGAGATGGGCGGCAAATAAATTTAAATAACAACAACAACAATAATGATGATGTGACAAATAGCAGATATAGTAAAGCTAGATTTTGCTAGTATTATAAAATACATATTGTTTATAGGTAATCCTTGACTTATGATCACAATTGAGATGAGAATTTCTGTTGTAAATTGCAATCGTAAATCAAGTCATCATACACAATCAATTTTATGACCATTTTTTACGGTGACCATAAGTCGAGTCACGTGCTTGTAAGTGTGAATCCAGTTTAATCAATGATATTTTTTGCTGGAAAACAGCGAAAAGTGTCATATCTAGTAATCATGTGACTGCGGGACACTGCAAACAGTTGTAAATGCGAACTGGTTGCCAAGTGCCTGAATTGTGATCATGTGACTATAGGGACAGGATGATGGTCATAAGTTCAAATTTAGGTCTTATCTGACTTTTTGGGAGGCCGTCATTAATTCAAACCATTGTTATGTGAACAGTCATACGTTGAGGATTACCTGTTACAGTAGAACCTCTGGTCACGAATGCTTCTGACCATGACCAAATCAGGTTACGACCCAAAAATTCACAATCCCCCCCCCCCCCCGCGGCTGATTTCCCCTTCTGTGCTTTTTTTTTGTAAGTGCCAAATTTCCAAAATTAGGTTCGGGTCACGACCAAATCTGTTTGCGACCAAAGTTATGGAACGAATTATGGTCGTGACCAGAGGTTCTACTGTACTTTGAATTTCAAAAATTCCTCACCGAAATCTCCTGGACCAATGTAGCATTCATGAGAAGAGAAGAGAGGTTCTCTTATAGATTGGTAACTGACTCAAGATCAGGAACCAAAGATTAAAAATAGATTGATACTGGGATTCCCTGAACAACTGTTTTGGGATTGCAGCGTTTTCTTCCATTCTAACCAGATGTAACAATGAACAACAATGTGGCCAATGAGGAAATGGCTTATTTATCTCTGTGTTTGTTTGTATCCCACTTTATTATTTTTACAAATAACTCAAGGCAACGAAAATATCCAACACACCTTTCTCCTATTTCCCCACCACAACAGCCCTATGGGTGAGTTCTTTCTACTTAGAAAAAAAGAGAATAAGAAGAGTCTGGTATAGGTTTGGGGACTCATAATTGTAGATTGTAGAGTCATCTTCTCTTAAGCATGTTGTTGGAGCCATACAGCAGAATCCTGGTCTAATCCTGTGAACTTTTGTTACAATCTTAAAAAAGCACATTAGTCATACACTTCTAAAATGTCCTTTGGTTTCTTAGCAAAAACAAGTCTTGTTATATCACCATCGGAGCCATATATTTTCAAATGCAGTTTCTGTATTTTGCCAACCACTATGACAGTAAACATGCTTTTGCTACAATTAATTTTTTCAAGGCTAAGGTACCTATTTGTTATACAGCTTACAGATTTGTTATAAGGTATATAGAGGTCTTTGGAGGCATTTCTATCTAAATTTTTAGAGCATTGCTATGAATTCCTTATTGGGGTCTTTCTGAGACTGGAATCTCATGAATTTGGCCCAATTTCTGTGGAAACTTGTACACAGAGAAACTTTGCTGCTTGAAATAGCACTTGGGGGGGGGCGGGCAGCTGAAGAATGTTGTGGAAGTGAGGCATTCTCACAACCTGAAACATTACCAGCCCACTGTTTCACTTTGTGCAGCCCTGAGAGAAGCTGCTATAAGCTGAAGCAAAACATCCTCAACACTGATACTCAGTATGACCTAAGCAAAATTCCAGTGCTGTATGGAAGGAGAACGTTTTGGGAGATTCTTTCCCATACCAGATACTCAGCAAAGATCTCTTGCCCATTCCATAAAAACCTTTTCACTTTTTTCCATTACAGTGTTTTGCCATCCTTGCTGTTAGGAGGGAGGATTCAATAGTTTCCCTATTTTGCCTTGTCTGCTTGCAAAAATGGGAACCATCTGTATAGTTTGGTGATCCAACCTAATTAAATGCTCTTCTTACTTCATTCTCATGCCATTTCCTTTTAGCTAAGAAATCACTATCAGATTTCTACCGTGTTTCCCCGAAAAGAAGACCCTGTCTTATATTTTTTTGAACCCTGAAATAAGCGCTTGGCCTTATTGCCATGCACTCAAAAGCCCGATTGGGCTTATTATCAGGGGATGTCTTATTTTGGGGGAAACAGGGTAACTATTTAGCAATCTTGGTAACTTTTGAGAGTTTCTATACTGTATCTGTTTCTATCTAATCATGCAGTATTTCTTTGTTATGTTTATTTTGGTCTTTAGTATGTTTGTTTTGGTCTAGTTGTGGGATTAAATATGGAACTGCATACCCAAATTTCTACTAGTACACAAGCTTAACATGCTGACTTATTTTTTTAAGAGAGATGGATTTTCTGTAGCAAAAAGCTATATAGCTTGCATGCTAATTAAAAGCTTTACACTCCTTTTAAATGTAATGTGCAGTTTACCATTACTGAATATGTGACTATCTCTAGTGAAAGTTTATCTATTGTGGTATGTGACTAGCATACAGGATAAAATAATGCAAAAGGAATCCCAAAATTAATTGCTGTGCTTCTTGATGTTTGTGAAGTTTTTTAAAACAATAGAATACCTGTAAGATATAATCTATACATTAAAGTCTACAGGTGAATATGTATGAATCTAAAATCTCTATATCAGGGGTGTCAAACTCGATTTCATTGAGGGCTGCATCAGGGTTATGTTTGACCTCTGAGGGCCAGGGGTGTGTGGGCTGGGGGTGGGCATGGTCATGGTGGGCATGGCTGGGGTGAGCGTTTCACACAGGCTCAAGATGCATTTTTTCCCTTCTCTCCTTTCTTTCCACAGTTCTTTACTATAACCATTTTCCTATCTCTTCTACCAGATATTTCTGGCAAACATTTATTACTTATTCTTCATACTCCACTAAACTTTTTATTTCTAAATTTATACCCCATTGTTTAATAGTAAATTGCTTTTCCAGGCAGAAAAGCTATTTATACTATTGTATTTTTATTATTCAAGTAATAATAAAAATACAATAGCATAAATAACATGATAATACAAGATCTAACAGCAGAGGTAAATTTCCAGGATAGTAAATAGAAATGGCTGTCAATTATAGATTGTTGATTGTAGATTAAATGGACCTACAGTATGTAAAATCTGGCATTAAACCTTAGTATTAACATAGGATGTTGCTTGTTTTCTATCCAGATCAGGCACTTACTTGAGGCCACATAATCGTAATCCAGTCCAATCCAGTCCTCCTGCAGCACTCTGCTGGCCGAAAACATTTTTGGGCGGCAGAGTGCTGCAGGAGGCCATGGAGGCCGAAAACGGGCCGCGGGGGTCCCCCCGCACCCACCTGCCCACAGCCTGTTTTGGCTGGCAGAGGCACTGTGGGCCAGTCCTTTGATATTTACAGGCCGGCCCCGCGGGCAGATTTAAGCACCCGGCCCACGGGCCTTGAGTTTGACACCCCTGCTCTATAGTGTAAGGTTTATACAATACAATAGCAATAAGGCTAAAATCTATATAACTGTAAATATAGATTGTACAGGCTAAGATATTGACATATCATTCTCCATTATACAGTGTGTATAGTATTAATTTGAATACTGTCAAATTATTCCATCCAGATCAGAACTATTTATATTGCTTGGTTCCAGAGGTTGTGGAGAGTTGGAAACTTTCTCACTCATACCTAAGGATACTGTACATTTCATCTGGCACTATTTGACTGGAATTTATGCTCTTTTTCTAAGTTCAACTTACATTTAACATTTTTAGCAAGATGGGAAAGGCATTTGATACAATTGATTACCACTTCATCTTTTTGAATCACATAAACAATTATCAATCAGTCTACTTCAGATTATCACTAATATAACTGTTGGGCTGTGAGATGGCTGGCTTGTTGTATTAGCATTTCTAAAACTTGTATTTTAATGAATTTCTTCCTGAGGTCCTTATGGCCCTGCTGCTTCTGTCACTGAGGAAAACTTAAAAATCCTGGTTCTCCCAACATGCCCTGGGCCAGGGTGATTTGTGATCTTATATGTATTTACATATATGTAAATACATTGAATCAGGGAAATACCATAACAATTAAAATAAACACAATACACATATGTATGAAAATACATACATGTATTGTGTGTATTTTAATTTTTATGGTATTTCCCTATTCAATGGTTATTTTAATCTGTTAATTTATTTTAATCTGTTTAATGTTTTATGATGTACTTTTAAATGTTTGCATGTTTTGCTTTGAATTGCTCATGCTGAAATGGCCTTATGAATAATAACAATAATAATAATAATAGCAGCAGCAGCAGCTGGTCTACAAATAATCAAGTCCTAAGTTTTAATGTTTAAACACAACATTAATTTATACCTATAAAAAGTTAGTAGCCACATTGAAACCTTTCATTCATATCCACATGTATCATGCGAAGTAATGAGGGTGCAGGCTGATTCTATCTCATATAGATAACTCAGTTGTTTTTAAATTTGAATTCTCTTCTCTACAGCAACATAACAGAACTAGGAATTCTAACAAGTTATTGCCATAGTTAGAAATCTCTTGTTTGAATTGTTGGAGCCAGCCTATCAGTTGCACAACAGCTACCAGAATTGAATGCATAACCAATTGCATTTTAAAATTCAGAATATGATAACACCGTTTAATGCAGTGGTCTTAAGGTTTTTTTTTTTTTAAAAATTGATTGATAAGCAACAAAATATTTGCAAAGAAAAAAAACGAGAAGTAATGAGTTATATTATTTTACATGTTCAAAACACAAAGATAATCTCCATGCATGGAGTAAAATAAGTATTTTTATTGAAATATAAAATACTGCATAGCATTTGTAGTATTTTCTTTTGTAGTAAATCTAATTTTATTAAGTAAATGAAATAGGTCTTTCCTTAATTTTGTGTTATTTTAATGGGTGGGGTGATTGCAGTAAAAAGAAAAATTCCACTCCCCAACCCCAAATAATCAGAAGGTTTTCTCTTTGTTGGTGACATGCACCTTGACAGTAAGATTGGGTTTCCCGTCATAGCTCCTTCACCTGATAAAAAGAAAACTGCAGTCTTTTCTTATTTCATTCCAATCAAACAGAACATTGAAAAAATGTAAATGTAATTCTGTCTGACTGTCTGTCCATCAGTAGGATAGAACAGCAGCAAAATTGGTATGGGGAGAAGAACTAGGGAAGTACAATTAAGTGCAAAAATGGGCTGGATTTGACTGGAGGCTACAGCAAAATACATTCCAGAACATCACCACCCCTCGTGTCTCCCACAGTTGGGCAGTAGGTTAGAATGCTGCTGACTGCTCTGTTGTAAGATGTCCTGTCCTTCAGCCTACCTATTGCTGTTCAATACTTGTAAACATAGATGCAACATGAAGCGAGAGCAGAAAGACATATATAGAGATGCATCTGTCTGTCTGTGTCTCTGTCTGTATGTCTGATTGGCCACCCATCTACCCACCCACGTACTGTATATTAGGCTGCCTGACACATATACAAAACCAGGTAACATATGTAGTCATTCTAAATAGACCTTTTTCATGTGTACCCAGGCAATGCACATGTACCCACTCTAATTGGACCCTGAGAGACACACAGATTGATGCAATATGTACTTATGAGGAGAAACATACATGTATCATGTTATTTTGTTACTAAAAAAAGTCAGGTGCCACCTCTGGAAGTTGGAAAGAATGCCAAACAACATGTCTGTAGAGATTATCAGTCATCCAAGTCATGGTTGTACCAAAGGTACTTTTTCAGGAGGCAACTGGACTTTCTTGTTTTTTCTTTTGAAGACGTTTCGCTTCTTATCCAAGAAGCTTCTTCAGCTCTGACAGGATTCATTCCATTCCATTCCCCACTATCCTGTCAGAGCTGAAGAAGCTTCTTGGATGAGAAGCGAAACGTCTTCAAAAGAAAAATCAAGAAAGTCCAGTTGCCTCCTGAAAAAGCACCTTTGGTCCAAACAACATGATTTCTCTTTTTCCTCCTCCGTCCTTTTCAAACAGGAAAATAATTGCAACCAAAAGAGGGAAGTTATTAGAATCGTGGGGTCAAATACCTGCTTTCAAATTTTAATTTTGGGTTTTGGGATGGGCTTTTCTTGAATTTGATTAGGAGTCAAACAGTTAATAGGAAAAATTGGCCTGGGACCATAAAAGATGCAGTAGGTCCAATTCGCCCCCCCTTCCCCCAAAAAACACCAACATGCAAAAACCCATCAAACACCCCTCCCCACACACAAATTTTGGTCCTGCCTTCTCTGAGAGCTGCAAAGAACCACATGGCACTCTTGTTCTATATCAACAGCTAAAACAGGACATGATTTAGATTTGTAAGGTTTTTATGTATAGAATGCATTCCTGCTCCTTTTTTTTACTTTGGTGTTTGGCTGTATATGTAATGGGAAACCCCTCAGTGTAAACATTCCTGCTCTGTTCATTTTCTTTTTCTTTTCTTTTGCTAATTTTTAAAGAATAGAGCGAATTCTAACAGCAATGATTCAAAAAGCTTTTCTCCTCCTTGCTAACCTGAACTACTCCTTAATGCTGCCTCTTCCTCCTCTTTCAACATAGCCCCTGCCAGTTCTGCTGGCACTTCTCCTCTTCCTGCTACTTCTGCCTCTGCTTCCGCCCCCCTCACTCCTGCTACTGCCCCATCCTCTGCTACCCCAGATGTTGCTGCTGCTGCAGGGGGTCAGCCCCTTGCTGATGGCTTCACTTCTCCAACTCCCCCTGCTGCCTCTTCCAATCCCTCTTCAGGTGAGTTTCTGCTACTGATTGCTGACAACTGAAAAGTGCAATTCCTGCCTAAAGCTGATCAGATGTTTTGAGCTTTTAGATAGATGGATATATCCATTATTTCTCTTTTTCCTTCTTGATTGAGGAAAAAATGCCTTTTCCCCTAGAACCATATCAGAATGAAGATGATTCATTTTGGAGCTAATGGCTTTTATTTTTCTGATGTTCTGGACAAAATTAGAAAGATGGAAGCTACAATCAACCAAGATGCATTTTGCCAGATTAATTCTGTGAATAGCAAACTCTGGGATATGCTCTAGTTCATGCTATTAAATTTATCTACAGTTTTATTTCTTAACTTCATATAATACCGCTTCTGGTATCAACTTGGCTTATTTTATTCCTATATAAGAAGTACATAGGTTTGGAGTGAAAATAAGCCTTCCATATGTACTAAAGCACGATTAGGCTATGCGAAATTCATGTGTTTTAAATTATAGCTGTTAGAAACTCTTATTATATTTGTACATAGAACTTTGGTTTTTTTTTTCCCTTCCATTCAATGGTGTCTGATTCTCGGAGACTGCCTGGACAAATCCCTGAGGTTTTCTTGGCAACATTTCAGAAGTGATTTGCCATTGCCTCCTTCCCAGGGTGTTCAGCCCAAGACTACCCAGCTGACGTTGTGCTAATGCGGGACTAGAATACAGGGTCTGCCGGTTTCTAGCCCAGGGCACTACACCAAACTGGCTCTCATTCTGCATTACAGTACTTTATATTTGTTCTGTTAACTGTTCTAACAACTGCTCATTAATTATGATCACATATTTATATTAAAAAAACTGAAAATGATAAAGATCAAATATCTCACAAGATTTGAGATGGTAATGCTGAATGAACACCAATAGTTTTACAGTTTGCAATATTTTGCCATTTAAAAAAAATATTTTTGGCAATCAATCAGGAGAATATTTACGATTCCCAGGAGACACCAGTGATCCTGAGACCACCAGTTCCAATCCGTTGCCCTTGATTTTACCTTGGTCCTGCCTTTGAAATGTTCAGCCAAGTGACCTCAAGCTGGTCAATAATAAGATTGTGGAAACTATTCAAAGGAACATTTGGGCAAAGCATGTTGGCAACAGACTGTCCTGTACTTCTGCGAAAGAGCTGTGCATGCAAATGCATGCAAAAACAACTGAGGAAAGTCCAGGCATGAGAAATTCAACATTCTGTAATTAGCGAAACCCATTCATATGGTACTTGAGCAGTACCCAACTGCTTCATAATGCAATATCTGACATGAGATTCTTCTGCATTCTGACTCTTTACATTTTCACTGAGAAGCACTGTGGCTGAAAGAGTAGAGGATGTAGATAGTTCATATTAACTCATTCACATGTGCTGGTTATTATATAATTAACTTGCATGTTATGTATGTATTATATTGAAATGCTGATTTCCAGATTATCCATCAAGTTATCTACTTCTATATTTGGCCAGATTTTTTCAGAGCCAAGAGAATCATCTCTAAGAATGGTTTCTTCTTAAATTTGTTTAATATACACTCATCCACATAGGATTTTTTTTCCATTAGAGAACTTGAGGGAAACATATGTGTTTTTAAACACTTAATTTGAATTGCCATGCCTAAGTTGAATTACTTCATCTAAAAATGCATTGCTCAAGGTTTTATATTTTTTCTAACCTGTCAAAATAGGTCATCCTGTTCAGTTCTACAGCATGAACAGACCTGCTACTCGGCACACACCCCCAACAATAGGGGGCTCTTTGCCATATAGGCGCCCTCCATCCATCACTTCACAGAACAGCCTTCAAAACCAGGTCAACGGAGGACCGTTTTATAGCCAGAATCCAGGTAAGATAGGCCCCTGCAGAATTCCCAGTACTGATCCATTATAGAAGAGAAGAATACTAACCAGAAGTAGCTGGATATGTTTAGCAAGAACTTTCTATATATCATAGCACATAACTAAGTCCTGGCTTTAAATTTTTTAGTATGTTTGTTTATACTAAGGAATTGGTAATGGAAAAATCAAATCCAAGAACACCTAGTTCACTCACTTTAAGTGTCTTTTGACACAGTACATAATGGCATTATCATAATGCCTGTGAATAGAAAGGTACCGTACATTACAGCTGTGGTGCCGCAGTGGCTAGAATGCAGTATTGCAGGCTAATTCTGCTAACTGCCAGCGGTTTGATCCTCACGGTTGACTCTGCCTTCCATCCTTCCGAGGTCAGTAAAATGAGGACCAGATTGTTGGGGGCAATATGCTGACGCTTAGAGAGGGCTGTAAAGCACTGTGAAGCAGTATGTAAGTCTTAAGTGCTATTGATATATATGCACAAGTACATACATGTTATGTTCAGATACATATATTCCCCCTTCCTCAAAACTTGCATGTACTTTTTAAAAATGTGAAGTAAATTGCTTAGGTTTGGACACTTTTTCTTCTGCAAAAACTCTTATTTTCTTACTATTCAATATACTTGGTAGAATATTTGTAAAATAAACTGTTGGAAGATAAATTGTTGACATTTGTTATTCCTTTGTTGAGATATGGAAGGTACCCAATAATGTATAATAATAGTCATGTAATCCCAATTCAATTTATCTAATCAGAAGAAAGAAATTATTTAAAGTTGTTGCTTCCATTGATTGTAAACTTACTAAATTTTAGTAAACGCAATTCAGCACTTAGCCACATAGTCACACTCTTTAAATGCAGTTAAATCCTCAGCCCTAAATTAATTTTGATTAAGCAGAAATGGATCAACAGTCCATATTTATATCAAATTGATAAATATGGAAGAAGAAACATTTTCTCTTAGCAGCATTAATAGTGTAGCAATATTTCTATTTGCCACAATAATATTGTATGACATTTTATTAGCTATAATAAAACAAGTATGATTTGAATGGAGCTGTTTCAGGAATATTATTCTGTAGATACTGTAGATGTGTCCCAGAATTCTAAAACAAATTGTTTCTTAAAAAAGCTGGTTATACATTTTCAAAGTTCTGTACAATTAATATTACCTAGTTTTTAATTATCCAGTCACTCCATTGCATTTAGTAAGATGCCACATTGTCTATCCAGTTATTTCATGTTTCTATACTGTATTTCTGATTGGAGTCTATTTATTTGTACTTCTTCACTGCAGTGTCTCTTGCACCACCTCCTCCCTCCATCCTACAGGTAACTCCTCAGTTACCATTAATGGGATTTGTGGCCAGAGTTCAGGAAAACAGTAAGTTTGCCTTTTTATTGACCTGTGACTTAAGTAAAGGTCTTTCAGTTTTTGTTTCTTACCTTAATTTACCTGTATGCACTAGCTTGACTGATCTCTGGGTAACAGGCAATTTTGTGCAGCCATATCACTATTCACTCCTGATCTGGTAGAGATTCCATGTTTAGATGTGTTGATCAGATTTATCTGGTAAATTCTGTCCCAATTTCAGGCAGCAGCTAAGACATAGTCTTTTTTTCTCCGAGAATAGGGTAATTACCTTTCTCCCCTGGCCTGTGTTAGAGCAAGCCACCTTCTACCTTTCAGATATTGCTTATCAGGTGCGAAAGACGAGGTTCACACTTGAAGGTCCAGTTAAACTGATTTATTGCTAAAAATCCTGTTTGTGCATAGGAATCTTCTCATCTAACGATTAGCACATGTTGGGGGTGGTGGTGAGGCTGGACTTTGTTCACTTGTGGCTACGTAGAGATCCTAGATCATCCCTCTTTTAACTCCACCCCCAAGTTCTGCCGCTCCTTTCCCTACAGTGCTGAATGGTATATGATATCATCTTTGACATCATACTAGCTAGGAGTTGGATTTTAATAGCTGGTGGATACCAAAATTATTTGATTATCTCCATTAAACAGATTATGTACATTAGAAGAAGGGAAGCAAAGGAGTCTTGCAAATTCTTTGCTACAAAACAATCTATATAAATGTTATGCATATAGCTAGCCCTCATTATCTGTAGTTTTATTAACCACAAGTTTGTGTATCTGTGGCTTTGCTCATCTATCAATGAAAGTTTTGAAGGATGAAGGAACATTTGAAGCATAATCTCTAACATTATTTACAAGAGATCTCTATATTTCCACTTCGGGTTTCATGTGTAAAATTTATTACATTGCTATTTATATAAACATCTAAGTCAGGAAACTGGAATATTTTTTATTTTTTTAGTTTCAGACACACCTCCCCCTCCACCCCCAGTAGACGAAGCTGTTTTTGATGAATCTCCACCACCACCCCCTCCTCCAGAGGATTATGAAGAAGAAGAAGCAGCTGTGGTGGAATACAGCGATCCTTATGCTGAAGAGGATCCACCATGGGCACCAAGGACCTATTTGGAGAAAGGTTAGTTGGTTGGAGTGGTAGGAGGGGTGGAAGTTTGTCTCCCTCATTGGGTCTGAATTCAGTGCGGTACATTATACAGATGCCTTTTTATCCTGAGAGCTTGAGAGTCACAGGTTTCCTACATTTTGCCAAGTAATAGCACTAGAAAAATATTTTGCTCTCTTATGTGATGTCCCAAAGTGTGACTTACGATGTGATTGTGAAATAAAATTGTTATTAGCCATCTCCAACTCCTTTTAAACAAAATGTAACTGGCTCCTTTCCCCAAAAACCCAAACCACATCCAGATATGAATGTAATTCAGAAATTTAATTTTATGCATTCAGTTTTTTAAAAATGTTTCCCTATGTCAGTTACTAATAACTGTGATTGTATTCCATTTCATCTGTGTGTCAAAGACTGCTTCATCTGTGCAGTCTTTGACCTATATCAGCAATTAGGACTAGACTTTCCATCATCAAGCAATGCAGTAATAAAGTATGACTGCATCTTTTAGTGATGCATTCCGTATAATCCTGGTTACCATTGTTAATTGAAATCCACAGTTGTTAGGTGAGGCAACTTCTTGCTGGTTTCTTACACTAAACTTAGTGGAGAAGCTGACAGGAAGTTGCAAGTCTTAGGCTGGCAGGCAGGTAAGTTGCTGCTGCTGGGGGTGGGTGGGAGCAGAGAGCAAGGAGATATGTGGGGGTGTAGGGAGGGGGTCTGCAAGAGGTGCTGGTCAGGTAAAGTGTGAAGAGTGCATGAGAGCCTTTGTGCAGGTCAGTGAGGATGTGGTGGGCTGCCTGAGAGTTGGAGTGAATCAGATGCATGAGGTTGCATGAGAATGAGGTGTGATAATGTTGCATGAGGGCATGCATGACATGCAGATCCAAGAGGGTGTACAGGGAGGTGCAAGTGGCAGGCACGGCATGATTGCAGGGGGCTGGTGCACAGGTGAAGGGGACTTAGCCCAGTGACTTGTGACATTCTCTGCTGGCTTCCCCATTGACTTTCTGGAAAAGCTAGCAGGGGAGATCACAGATGGCCATCATATGATCACAGGGTACTTGGCAACTGGTTATGTGATTGACTGATTGTGTGAGTGTTGATTTAGCCAGAACACTGACGATGAGTCATAACCACCGTCATTCAACACTGTCATAACTTTGAACAGTCGCTGAATGAATGGTCATAGTTCAAGGACTACCTCCATAGTATCTTGTTTTTTGGGGAGGTGGGGTTTGCTTTGACTCAGGGTTGACTCCTGGTTACTGACTGGACAACTCCGTTTATTTTTCTTGGCAAGATTTCAGGAGTGGCGTGCCATTGCCTTGTTCTTAGAGCTGAGAGTGAGTGAGTGGCCCAAGGTTACTGAAATTGTGCCTAAGGTGTGATTAGAAGTTTGGTGTTTGAGCACAAGGCAAAGAGGTTTTTGAAAAGTTCTCCACTAAATCATTTTTGTGCTTTTCATTTCATTTTCAACCATATGAGAAATAAATAGAATTTCATTAAGTCACCAAAGCATTGTTAGTAGTCCTGCACCACATACCCTGGAAAATCACTGTTAAAGGAAAGATGTATGGATTGAACTCTAACTTCTATTATCAAAGAAAGCTTGTTGCCCTGTCAGTGGACAGTTTTGAGGAATTAGTCATTTAGTAATACAGTGTTTTGTTTTTGTTTTAAATTTAGTATTCCATCATTTTAGAATCAAAATGTGTACATGTCTACATGTTTTACAATTTTGTGATAGCAACTGTTTCTGTAAATGGGAAGGAACTCTTGCATGAATAGCCAATAAAGAAAATGCCTACTTTTTGATACAAGAGACCACTTAAGTGAAAGCTGTAATTGCCTTGGGTCCAACTGCTTATTTGAAATGCTAATTTTGTTTTTCTTCTTGTTCCTAGTTGTGGCAATTTATGATTACACTAAAGACAAGGAAGATGAACTTTCCTTTCAGGAAGGTGCCATCATCTACGTCATTAAGAAAAATGATGATGGGTGGTATGAAGGTGTGATGAATGGAGTAACTGGACTCTTCCCCGGAAACTACGTAGAGTCCATCATGCACTACTCAGAATGAAGACCACTATGGCGAGAGACAGAACCAAGAGATTGTTGAGCTGCCCAGGTCCCATTGGCAGCTTGGGGGGAACCTGGGCACCTGAAGGAAGGAAGGATCATTGTAACAAAACCACTCCCCTTTCTTCCTTTTTATAAAATGGTGATTTGAATTGTTTTGAAGAATGGCTCTTCCATTTGCCAGCAGCGACCAAGCTGAATGACCAATATTAATGAGCTGACTGATCAACATGTAGATACAGAGATGTAATGAACTTGCCAGTAAAGGGATCCATTACTCAAATTGAGACCCATTCAATCAAAATATGGGATTTTTTTCCCCCTCAGGAATACCATGCCTGGTATTGGGACATCTTGGATGTTAGCGCTGAAGGCTTTGTTAGGCTATCTGCCATCTCTTTCCCCCTCCTTATTCTGCACATATTACTGTTGGATGTGTGTTATTGTACTGGCAAACATTCTGAGATTACACACCAACTGGGTCTCAGCTTGGTTCCTTGCATCTCTAATACAGCAATTCTGCAATTGTTTCACACATAGCTTGATCTAGGCTTGTAAGGAGCTGTTTCGTTTTTTCTTACAGGAGGACGTAACATCAGAGATAATCTCCCAATATATTGAGACTTCCAAGTCATAAACTGGGCCTCTTTTGCATCATTCAATTATTTTTAAGAAGTTGGACTAAAGATCATGAAGGACGCTAAAGCTTGACATTTTAAAAATGGCCTCTGTCCTTCATATAATTATATGAATTATATGAGGGCCTTATTCAGCCCTTAGTATGCAAAATATTTGTGAAATGGTTTAAACCTGCCCTCCTGATAGTGTTCAAAAACTGCTTTCAGTCAGGCTTTAGCCCTGCTTGTTGTTACAAACGCTGACAGCAGTCTTCTAAAATTACCTCATGTTTCATAATTTGGGACTTAGAAAGGGACATAAGTATTTTATAGAGAAAGGCTTTTGTCTGAATTGATTAGCCTACTTCAGTTGACTATAGCTTGTCCAACTCAGAATAAGTGTGTACTAATGAGATTGGCCATTTGTTCTATTTCAGATTTTGATACATACCGTAAAGGACCTGTGAAAGCAGACAAATATTGCCCAAAGATTTCCAAGGGCTGTTGGTTTTCTTTGAACGCTAATTTAGAAACTGACAAAAATGTAACTGCTTTTTCTCCCACCAGTAAATATGTGGGTGATTTTCCAACAGGGGAATGAAAATCTTCTATAATGTCTGTAGGCACTTTAGCAACAAGCTAAAGGATATACAGAATGTGTTTATTTTTGTTATCCAGCAATCATGGAGCTATCAGATTCAGGCATGAAGTGAGGGGGAAGGTGTGAACTCTTTTCTATACTGTAGACCATAGTCCTTATGAAACTTGCTTTTGCTTAGCTGCTGGTTTTATGCTGATAGCAGCTGAATTGGGGGGATGATGAGAAGGACCTGAAGGGTTTTGTATTAGCTCTGTGGTGTATTGTGAGAAGTTAAGTTTATCTATATGCCACAATCCCAGTCCAATTCTTCGCTGCTGATTAACATAATAAAAGTTTTCCCAAATACACAGAATAAGATATTTCTTTTTAAGGCATTGTAAACATTTCATACTTCTTACTCTTAGTTGATTTGCTGGGTATATTGCTCAAGATAATGTTCAGTAATCATGTGCTTGGAACACTGATTGTAGTGGCCAGCCTTCCTTTCTCACATAAGCTAGCCATAAATTTACTAACCACTTTCTGAGTTATGCAGATTATGTTGGTATAACTTCTGTGGCTTCCTCTGTTGCTTGTTTGTGCCATTAATAAACCTCAGGTGCTACCAGAAGTCATTAACTTAGCATCAATTGTTGTAGCTCCCATTAGTAGGACTGCTAATGAGATCCAGGTCCCTTCAAAGATTACTGTTTCAAAGCTTGAGACCTACTGTGATAATGTTTGTCACTGGCATCCCCCCAAAAAACAAGATGATCATCAAAGCTGCCTCCCCTTTTTAATGCTGTCGATATTGCAGAGGTACAGAGGAGTGGGAGTTCAGTTGCATTCTGTGACCCATCAGTTTGCCTTTGCTGGCACCCCCACCCCCCAACAGGTGCCAGTATTTATAGTATAAAGATCACTGAGGACTGGCTTGTTTGAAGGCATCCAGATTTGATATGTCCAAGAGGGACGGGTATCTCTGAAAGCTGGATGTATCTGTAGATGTTGGAATACTGGAGCCAGCTTCTTGCATAAACACTAGACCTCCAATTGAGAATGAGTTATGAGAGCCTGATCTGTTAGGACAAAGGGTAGATTTCTACAAAGGACCAAGCATGATGGGTATGCATATAGGTTTTACTGTATAATATCTTATATGTGGTGTTATGGTGTACAGTCTTGAGACACAACCTACCATATGAAGATGGGAATGCATCCTCCATCAATATGCTTGTTATAATATGCTGTCACTGCTCCATGGGGACCCAGCTAAGAGAAGACTCTGCTCTGAGAAGTTGAAAATGCAACTGTAATACTTGTTTGGAGCTTTGGAGTAGGATTCTGCTTCAAAGATCATCAGTGGCACCCTGCTTTCTCCTGAGTTTTGCAGAGCCTGCCAAGAGGATGAACAAAAGAGATCAGGGGTTATGACAAATTATTCTGGACAAATTTTGTGGACTTGCGTAGGCTCAGTTCTGAAAAACTAACATTTGCCCATTTAAACATATTGGGTGTTGTGCCTGCAGGCTATGAGCTGTGTTGCAAACAATTTCTTTAGAATGGAAAACCTGAGCCACAGCTGATTAGGAAAGCAGCATAAAAACACAGCTTATTTAAATTTCCTCTCCCAATTTTTCATATTCTGCTTTTTTTGCCATTATTGATGCAGTTATTGTCTGGTACTGTGCTTTTTATGGTTTCATCAACTTTTGAAGTGCTCCCCCACCCCCCCCCCCCCAAATCTTATTTTCCTTTTTCAGAAACAGGTTGCCTTAACAATCCTTCACATGTGGTGTCTTCTCTGCTGTTCTGGGAAATGTGATACTTGTTTTTGGTTGTAGAAAAGACTGCTGTTACGCCTGGAGCTCTCATGTTGAAAAGTCAGTAATGTGAATCCTTAAATCTGTCCCTTTGCAAGACTTCAACCATCAAATTTTATTCCTAGAATAAATAGAAGTTGGATGATGATTCTGTGGCAGAACATAAATGAATCCTGGCTATGAAAGGGAGGGTTGGAGAGGGTTTATTTTTTATTGATAGCCTTTTTGTTTTTCCTGTTTAAAAGTGCTTTCAGTACCACATGATTTTATAAGATGCTACTCATTTGCTTGTTTGGGGAGAAACTGTACAGCTTCTATGGAGGGCAGGGCCACAGTTCCCTTATAAAAATTTGGAACTCTCTGATTGTATGACTGCTTCCTGTATCCTTCACGGGCCAAGATCATCTTCCTGCAAACTGCTGCAGAGGGTGTTTACAGATTCCTTGCCTCCTGCTGGTTTAATGCTTTTATTCTGCAATACTAATGTTGTGAAAATAATCCTTGGATTTTATGCTTATTTTTTATTTTGTACAATTTTGAATTCTGTAGAATGCCTATGGATGATGCTATGTACAAGGCCCAAAGTAATCAGACTCTGTGTGTATGTAATGTTACATACTGCATGTTATATCAAGACAGTGAGAGTGGTTTTTCAAATATCATTTACTATTTTTCCCAACTTACCTTTTTCCCCCACTAGTGTTTAATTGAGAAAAAGGGGTGAAGAGGAAGGGCCTGGATTTCTCCCTTGTACCTATCCTCTTTCCCTAGTCCTGCTGTAAAGCTATTAAATATGTTGAACATTCCACATTCTGTTTCAGTATCTTGTGGGGAAAAAACATGTAGTGGGGAGACCAAAAAGAGCTCAGTGTCAATTTTTTAAGCTTTTCCTTCACCATAAAATGGCTTTGATTCCCTCAGCGCTCATTTTTCCAACCATGCAATTATGGCACATGTATCCATATTCATGAACATTCTTCTGCTTCTTTTAGAGAGCAACATTTGTTTGCTATGGTACGAATTAGCAGCCCTTTGGCTTCATGTAGCTTCTCAACATCCAGTTTGAGCCCCTACCACTCCGAGACATACTGTCCAAATTCATAAGCCAAGTAGTTGAATTGAAGGTGGGCTTTGCCCAAATTAAAGGTGGGAATGAATGGAAATGTGAAGCATGACAACCCTAATTCTTATCTTTCCATCCTCAACATATAAATGATTTGGGGAGATGCTGTAATGTAGGGCCTTGGATGCATTGAGGGCAAGAATAGGAGCCTCTCCTTATTTCCACAGGTCAAAACTCTTGACCCTGTCCTTTCCAGGAGAAAAAGATTGCTCCTATAGCCCTCCAGAAGATTGGGAAGTTGAGCTTTGGCCCAGAGCCTTCAAATATTGCTGTCCTAGAGGATCAAATCTTCCCCTATGGAAAAGTGCTTTTTGTTTATCATACAAACAAACAATATATTGGTGCCTTCAGGCCTAAGGATTATCCTTTTCAGGGGCTTTTTTTCCTCTCCTTCAGTAGAAATGGAAAAATTTCTTTTCCTCATTTGAGAGCTGGCATCATAGTATAGGAGGAAGAGGCAAAGAATATGATCTAGAGTCTTATATCATTTGGCTGCTCTTTTGCTTGAATTTTACATGGTTTATAAGAATGGCATAGAGATGTTGCTTGTGGGTTTGTTATTTTACCTTGGTTAAATTGGCAACATTTGGGAAGGGAGAAGGAGAATTTAATGAGAAAAGTGAATGTTCTGAGTGATCTCTAACAGATAGGCTTTTGTAGGGAGGTGAGGGAGGTCTAACCTTTGCAGATTGTGTTGTGGTTTTAGCTTTATTTTCGTAATTTATTCCTGATTTCTATGTGGAGTGAAAAGTGAGGAGTTAAACTTTTTCACATAAGAACAAGGACTCTTAAAAAGTGTTTCTGGTGAACAGGACTTTAGGCGTGTTTTGCTAGAGAAAAATTAAAGGTATAGCTAGCTTAGATGGTTTTGCACCGCTCCAGAAGTTAAAACGTAAAAGAAATGAAGTGTGTCATTAATTAATAATGACAGCATGTCTTCCAGTTTTGGGTTGTTGTAGCAGCCTTTGTTTATAGCAGTATTTGAAATTGTCATCAATGAAGGGAATGTTGAACTAGATAGGATTAAATTAGCTATGTGATGACAGATTTTGAGCATCAATACATATTCTGTGAGAGCTGATGTACCAATTAGAAAAATATAGACATTCTCTATGATTATAGATTTCTCAGAGATTATACACCTGTCTTAACATTTACAGTATTATACATCACTTTTACTAGACAGGATACTGCAGTAAAAAAAACAAGTTATTGTTGCTCAAAACAAAGAACTTAGACTGGTGCATTTTTTTTTAAAAAAAAGTGCTGATAGATTAGAATTTGACAAGTGAATCCCATTGGAAATTCAGAGGGAGCTGTTAGGTTTACCTATGAAGAGAATTTGTAAGATCTTCTATACCTAATTATGTATACTAGATCAAAGGCAATGCTAAAATCCATGCTATAGAAGAATGGTGCTTTCCCCCCAAGTGCAGCAGAATAGGCAGCAATTCAAGGCAGAAAAGTCAGTCCTGCCTGGCCCTAATGCAGTACTATAGACTCCATTATATTCTTCATCTATAACATGGGAAATAGCACAGAGTGATTTCAGTTGGAGTCTTTCAAGAGTTCTGGCTGAAATTTCATAAACATTGGGTGCTGTTTTTCAGATATTGAATTATGTGCCTCGTGTGGCAAGCTTCATTTGCTATCATATAAAAAATAGGCATTTAATTTAAAATCAGCCAGTTTACTAGTAGTGGCTATGGGCTCTGAGCTCTTTAAGTATCCCAGTAGGGTGAGAACAGTGTGGGATTTTAGGGAAGGAAGCCTTGCTGGTTTTGATTTATTGTGTGTACCATTAAACCATTTGGGGGTGGGATGAGGGAGGAGATACAAATTTTTAATTTTTTAAAAATTGTATTTGGAATTAACTGTTGCTGTGTACTAAACCCTCTTGTTACAAGTCCTAATAAATAAATCCCCCAAAACTTGCACTGCCCTCTTGACAATTGTCTTGAACTTTTTCATGATTAATTTTTTGCTGTGCACTTAAGTTATTACTAGATCTAAACCTATTGGTTTCTGGCTTTTTATATATGCATCTCTTTTTAGTAGTCTAAGAATTAAAATGAAGGCTCTCATAAATATTTTAAGTCTAAAAATTATATGATGTGTGCTTGTTAACACCAATGTCCTTAAAGAGAGTTTGGAAGAGGAAAAAAGTAGATGTATTGAACTGCCAACCTAGATTGTGGTCAGTGTCCTTCTTTGAACATGGACAGGTTGATCAATTAGAATATCTGCACGAACAGGCTGGTGTCCAATAGCCACCTGAATCTCATCAGCTAAACCAGTTAGTTTTCTCATGCAATGTTATACTAGCATATCACCTCTACCTCTAAGTTATACCCGAGACCCTACTTTAAAACTAGCCAATTCTCCAAATTGTGTGTTATTTGATATCAACTGTTTTCTTTAGTGTGTTCACAAGAAATGAACAGTGACTGTTTTATGCTCAAGAAGTAAAATCACTTGGTGAAGTTTCATTGCCCCTATCTTGGGTAACTTATGTTTTTGAAATATCTAAATATAGGTGTATAAATATCAGGGTGTTACTAAAAGACCACATTTACAAGATAGTAAAAACAGGTGCTGTCAGATACAAAGTATTTCACATTTTCAGTATGCTACTAGTTCCTTATAAGGAGAGCTGAAAAAATGATAGTTTGGGCAAGGTTTTAAACCTTTTGATACTGTTTCAAGGCTTTTGAAAAAAGGGCTCCCAAGATTTGGTGTGCTTCATCATGTGTGTAGTTTCCATGCAGCATTCTTTCACTGAGTTCTACTTTTCTAGTTTAATAACCATTGGGCAAACCAGAAATAGCAAAGACAGGCAAAATATTAAAACAGTTAAGATATTCTCCCTCATATGATTAGAAAGATGATAGTATTCCATTTTTAGAAATGTAGAATTCAACACTGGTGAGAATCATAGATCCCTTGGCAAATAGAAAGTTGTAGATAATTTAAGGTATTATCCTGGATAAAATGATTGAATGGAATCCAATTCAGGTGTGTCGTGATTGATGGACTAGAACCTGCAAAAATGCATTCCTTGCATTAGACCATACAAACGTTTCTATATAGCATTAACAAGTTACCTTAATAATTATAGAGGAGGGGTTAGATTATGTATTTTGCTATGTCTACATACAGAGAAAGCCCTTGAGTCTTCCAATTCAAAGTTCTAAATTGGGGTAACTGTTCCCAGAACATTTTTTAAAGAAATATTACATTAAAATTCAGTGAAAATCATAATGTATAAGCTTTTTAATAATGTGTTTTACTACATTTGGAGGTGGGAGGGTAAAAAAAAAAACCCTCTGGTGTGCTTAAATAACCCCTTTTCTCAAAAAAGAATAAGTGCAGGCCCATCCTCTCCCAAAACGCTGACACTGTTGGAAAAGAGATGTCCCTCCCTCTGCTGCAATCTTGGTTGCTATATACACTTCATGATGCTTTAATTTAATTTAATTTACATACTGCCTTTCCTCATTAAACCCAGAACAGTTTGGAAACAGAACTGCAGCAATGCTTACAAGAAACTGAAGTCTCCACACATTTTAGGAAACATTCTGGGTCCTGGGTGGATTTAGCTGTGCTGATCTCAACCTTGCTGAACTTCTACTATGAGAAGATCCAGCTGAACAGCCACAAGTAGGAGGGGAAAACTACTTCAACAACTTCTAAAAGTTGACTGCTCAAGCTGTACAGCACCCAACAAGGTTGTCTACTTCACTTTCGACTGCCCAGGGGGCCCAATATCCATGCACAAATTAGCCAATACAGTAGCAGCAGTGATGCTTTGCTTGTTTTTGGATGCTTATGTGGCAAATAATGCTATGGCCTTTGACTGTTTAGCTTTCTGTCCCTACCTTCTTCTCTGTTATAGAAACTTTAAACTTGGATATGGTAGAACACGTTACTAATTTCCCATCTATCTGATGAAGAAATCTTAAATTTTTATTTGGAGTCTTCATATGAAAGAATATGAATTTCCCGAATACTGGTGGGCAGTTTTGCCAGGTAGATGCCTTGTAGAGCAGAGGCAAATTATCCCTTGAAACAACCTCAGACAAATTTAACTATATCTTTATTGACTTGTGCATATTCCATTGTATAATGATTTCTTAGTATTTTCCATGAATGCATTTTTATTTCTTTACCCATGCTTTAAAAAAGTATATTTATACATATTTATAGAATATTTATATAGAAAGAGCTCTTCTCAATCGTAAGTTCTTACTTGCAATGAGCTTTCATTCTTAAAAGGAAAGGATATGGGGAGGCAGTCTCATTCAGAAAGAATGTGCAATTTTTTCCTGTAAAGCGGTAAACATGAATATAATTACAGCACATAGCACACATTGGCTACACAGACAAAATCATTGATTTAACATTGGTGGTTTACATGTGCATAATCAGATACAAGAATCGCCACCATTGACTCCGTCCAATGGCTGCAAAACAAATCAAATGTTCTTTCCCACAATTTACAATCTTAAAATTTACAATTACAAAATAGGAAAAGCAGGGATAAGCAGACAAGTATTGACCTCACCCATTTTCTGATGACAAAATACAAAGATTGGGCCGGGGGGGGGGGGAGAGAAAGTATGTTGCAGCATAGTCACAAATAGGTACCTTAGAATGATACACCCACATTAAAATAAAGGCAATACCCATTTGGATAAGAAACCTTGTTTTCCAAAATATTTGTACTATGGCCTGCGTTCATGAAGATGTAAGCAGTCTTTGAGAGAACTACCGCAGACTATCCTATTTTTCTTTGGGTCTTCCCCAATTTTGCGGGGCTGTCCTATTCATTGCTGAGAGCATTGAATACCATACAGAGATTCTCTTTAACTCTCCAATCTACACATTCTAATTTACACCAGGCAGAGTAGGCCAGTCATTATAACAATGCAAGAAAGTACTACATGAGCCAGATGCTCCTTCCGGTTACATTTGTGGAAGCTTCTGTAAGCTTCAAATGTATGAACTAGAGAAGAATACAGTATAATTAGTTGAAGGAAATCCAGGAACCAAATTTTAACTGAACCCTACACTGAAGCAGCAGATACCAAATAACATTTTGTACATCACATAAGACTGTAGATTACTGATATGATTGAAATAGTTTGCTATCTAATGATAAGTTCCATAACCACAAATGGCAGGCATTTTATGCTTTAACAAAATGAGAGCTATAGTTTTAGATGACAATCGGTTCAGCTGTAATGTATCATAGGACCAACCATCCATTCATGTAAGGTTAGAGGTATACATGTATAACATATGCAGCACACAGAGAAATAGTTAATAGTAGGAGAGAGATAATTGTGATGCACAATTTTCCTGCCCAGGGACCTCAGCCCAACTGTGGACAGCCATAGGGATTGATGGAAATTCCCTTTGGTCTTAACACATTCCTCTCAATAAAGATAGTTTCATCATATTTTAAAAATATTTTTAGCTTTTATATATTTTCAAGAATTATTCAAAAGAATAATTTATTAATAGGTTTAGAGGGCATATAGAAGTCACTTAAAATTATTGTGAAGAATCATTTCATCCTATTGTTATTAGACAGTAGCTATGTATTTTAGACATACCTGCTTGCAGAATAATTCTAACAAATTTGCTTTTGGTTCTAACCCTATTTTTTAAAATCTAAAACCCAATTTATATCTTTTAAGAATTAAGTATTTAAGGCTAAAAGCTGTTCAAATTTATATTTTACTGATCAATGTATGAACCAAAAAAATAAATGCCAGTGGAAATGAGATGTTTATTCATCAAAAGCTGAATTGAGCATTAATTCAGACATTCTCTCTTCATGATATTTAGGTATTTAATCATCTCTGGGTTAAATATACTTTCGCTTTTTGACTTCTGAGTTTCAAAGTTGATATACCATAATCTCCCAGATTAGAGCCTTTTGGGGAAAATTTTGAAGAAAACTAGCCCTGAGCTATAGACATTAAACATATTTAAAATCCTAATTAAAAAAGAAAATACGAATGCTTGAACAATCTGATACAGAACTGAGGCCTTTGGAAAGGAATTACAGATATATTAGGCTCAGGGCAATGATTCTAATGGAAAATGCAGCCTACCCAATTGGTTCAAAACCAATCAAATTGACACTGCTCTGTGATGCTTCATCACTTCTCAGATACTTAACCAAAGGCCCTTGAGAAGGGTTGAAAAAGGAAGAGCCGCAAAGGCAGAAACAGTGATGTACTTAAAGCCAGAGGAAGTTAACCAAAAGGGGCAAAGAAAGTAGGTAATGAGACTTCATTATGTTGGTAATAGATACATCCTTAGAGAAATAAAGTGTAGAAACCTACCTGCAAAATGGGAGCAACCAGGAAAGAAAGTTCTATATTAATATTCTTTTTAAAAGACCAAGTCTGGAAAAAGGCATCCCTATGCTCCTGCTGCTGCTGCCCAGGTCAAATTCTGTATCAAAAACCTTCCTTAGAGCACATAATTTAATTTGATGGCCTCAGATATTTAACTAGTACAATTTTTTTTGTCATAGGTGGGTACTGCTTATTTTTGGCATATGACAATATTTTGTTACAATTAGTGAATTCAGGCGGTACTTCAACACTGCCTGTCTCCAAAGGAACATGAAGGTTCAAAGGAACGAGGTGAACAAACTCTGCCCCACAGAAATTCTCTGTTTTATATTCACAAAATGAGACCTTTCTCTCCCAGAGCCAACAAGTGGCAGCAGCAGCAGCAGCAGCAGCAACCAACAGGAATAAAAAGGCAGAGCACCAATGCATTCTCAAAGCAAAATTAAAAAAAATTAAGACCATACTATAAGACATAAACCAAATTATGTGTTAAAAGTACACTAATGCAAATGTGGTTAATAGCTAAGGACACTTTGTAATCCCAAACACTTTGAAAGATACAAAAAAAAGTGCCTTCTAATAGCAGTACTTTAAAAATGCACAAAATGGTATATTATTGCTCAGGTAAAATATTGTCAAATAGGAAAAATATGCCCAGGATACATCTGGGGCAGAGCAAATCATCTACTATGATTTCAGCATCCGATGACATAGCACCACTTTTCTGTTGTTAAGTGTTATTTTTGAAACCAAGTTCTACAAAGGAAAAAAATGTCACATTTTCTTACTTCTTTCTAGAACAAATACTCTGTAATGAATAATTTTGTAATAATTCTAACAGAAGTCGAGGTGTGTGTGTGTGTGTGTGTGTGTTAGTCATTTTAAATGTCTAATCTTCAGAAGTAACTTCTGGTTACTACATACCTGGATGAGACTGTGCTAACCTTTGAGGGTTCAAACTCTAATCCAAACTAGTAACTCTGGATCTTCTTTTAAACCAGTGATGATGTCTTCATGAACTATCAGTTAC
Organism: Thermophis baileyi; assembly: GCA_003457575.1. Classification (NCBI taxonomy): domain Eukaryota; kingdom Metazoa; phylum Chordata; class Lepidosauria; order Squamata; family Dipsadidae; genus Thermophis; species Thermophis baileyi. The sequence goes on along the minus strand of QLTV01002419.1, from coordinate 2,691,952 downwards.
AACTGCCAATTTAAAAACACATTTTTACAATCCCCCGTATTGCACAGCACATGCACAGTAGTTATTTTAAGTTGTTTTATACATCCTAGAATATTTCTGGTTAAAACAGTGGTTCTGTAATTAGCATTTGACTTACCCACAAACCTTAGTGGAAGAAGAGCTATTTCACTTAAAGGCCATAAATTGTGAGATGGCTGAAACCAATGCTTCTCTTAGAGATTAGTTTTTATACCAAAATGCACATCACTCCTGTCCTTTCAACACAATGTTATAGTTGCTTCCTCTGATACTTTTGATTTAAGCTGTGTTACCCCATTGTGTTCATCTGCCATGTTCTTTTAAGGCAAGCTATAGCATCCTCACTGGTTTTGAATGTTCATAAAGAATTTTCCTTTTAAGAGTTTGTAATATTTGTCTGATTAAGTTTGATTCTGAAGAAAAAGAGGGAGAGGGAGAGGGAGAGGGAGAGGGAGAGGGAGAGAGAGAGAGAGAGAGAGAGAGAGAGAGAGAGAGAGAGAGAGAGAGAGAGAGAGAGAGAGAGAGATATGCATCCGCTATATGTAAACTTGTACACAGGCAATTTGATGAGCAGCACCAGTTAAGAGAGATGGTGATCAGACATGACAGCAGCATATCTCGAGTGCCTTCTGGTACACCATTTTCACTTAACCAAAACAGACATGTACGTGATAGTGAATTAAACGTTGTTAATTTAAATCGAGCATCACCAGTCCAAATAATCCCATTGAGGGTTTGGGGAATGATGATCCGGTTTCCAATGCACATTATTCTGATATGTTCAATTCCTTACACATTCCTCTTTAGAACATGTGACTAGAACATTAAGTTGAAGCCCAATCCTACCAGTGTTTATTTGGGAGAAAGTTCTGATATATTTTAAGGGGCTTTTCCCCCTTAAAGAATTCTAGAACAGAATGCCTTTATTACCCAACATCTTAAACTGCAGCCCCACTGTACAGCATTTTTCTTTTTCTCTATATGGATTTCTATTCAGTAGTATTACAACCAGAATGTTTTGGTAGACTGTGTCCAAATTTTTCAATCAATTGATTCTGCGCAGAGACTGACAGAATTTGTCAGCCCTGCATACCCGTCACCAACTGCTCAAAGAGGTTTCCAATGATCTAAGGTGCCCCAACATTTTTGTTTTCAAAAGCAAATGACTTTTCTAATACATCATCCAATTTCTGGTAAAAACCTCAGTTGACTGAAACAATAAATACAGATGTACAAAAACATTCTGGTGAGCCCTACAATTCCAACAAAATATTTCACAATATATTATATACCTACATTTATAATACATGCACCCACATGTCCCACACTGACAGACAACAGTTATTTCCTGAACAGCAGGAAAAGTAGTGTTAAAGATTTTGGTCCAATCCTTATATAGTATTTGAACTTTGAAGTAGTACTCATCCCATCCTTCACCCCAATACACAGAACACAAATAAGCAAAGCTTCAGGGACTGTTTCTGGAAGTGAACGTAGTCACTACCCACAGCTACTGTTAAAACAGACTTCTTCAGTTCACGGCTATTAAGATGAGGTGTCTCAGTACCAGATGTGTCCCGGTTAGGGTTTGCTGGCAATGCAAAGAGGGTCTCCTAAACATCACCAGTCCCTAGACAGTTTGGTGTTTTGATCCCTCTTTGGAGGTGCTGGAGGTGGGCCCCTCCGTAAGGTTGCATAGCCTAATATATGACTACCCCCAAAGTTGCTGGTCTTCTGCTTGTCTGTCAGAAGTTCTGGTGGGGGTGGGGGCAAGGCCATGTCATCCATTGTAGCAGTTGGCTCAGCTCTGGATATCCGGGCAGAGGAGAGGGAGCTATGTCGAGTGATGGACTTACGCTGCAGAGTCCTATTCAAATCAGCCAGAAAACCAGGCTGAACGCTAAGGCCGGACTTGGGCGAGGTGGGCACTTGTGCACTGACAACAACCTGCGACTCCACCATTTCTGCTTGCGTGAGACGGGTGCTGTCGTTGCGTTTGGGACGTGTTGGAGGGGGAGCTTTCTTCCCAGATGACTTAGACCACGGCTGAGGTTGGGGATTGACGACAGCAACCTTTGGCGAGGTATTGCCTGAAAAGACAGCAGGAATTTCTACGGGAGGTAAAGGAAGATCGATTTCAGGTGGTGGAGGGGGAAAGTCTGAATCTGATGGAGGAGAAGGAAATTCCTCGGCAGCACCCTTGCCTAGTGCTCCTGTGGCAGGTGCTTTTGTTGAAATACCTGCCTGCTGAAGAACGATAGGCAGGCAGAGCTTTCCTGGCTTTGGAGGAGCTGCAGGTGGAGTTGGGGATTCCTTGCCAGGAGATCCGGAGGGCTCTGGGGGATGTGCAAATTTGCTAACCAAGACATCCACTGAAGGTCTCTTAGGTTCACTGGACTCAATTGAACTGTTTGATTTTATACTGGAATTGCGCTGAGGTGTAGGAGGCGGCTTTTTTCCTCCCGGACTGGAAGTCTTACTACCTTTTTTGACTGGAGAACCTCCTGACTTATCTGGTGTAGGGGATACTATCAATGGAGAAGAAGGAGAAGGCGGAGGAGGAAATGCTAGGCTACTTTCAGGGGGTGGAGGAGGAAAATCAGGGGATGGAGCAGAGGTTGGCTGCCATTTTGGCTTGGCTTTTACAGCTGGAGGAGACTGAGGTGGTACACTCAGAGGGGCAGGTTTTAAAGGCTGGGGCTCTGAAGCTGGCATGGGAGGAGGGGGAAACTGGCTGGCTATTTGCTTCACAACGGATGGCACAGGAGACTGTGGAGAGGGAGGAAGCTTACTAGAGTGATTCTGCTGCTTGGGTAGAGTAGGTGGAGGAGACGGACCTAGTGAAGCAGGAGATAATGGAATTTGTGGGGTGGTGAAACTTGGCTGCTTCTTTACTGCTGAAGGAACAGGAAGTGGCGGCACTGGATGTGTCACGACTGCCGAGATAGATTTTGCACTGTTTTGTGTAGGGAGAGTCATAGTAGGCTTAGGAGGAGCTTGTGGAGGTGGAGGTGCTGGCCCTGAAGGTGGTGGAGGTGGCAAAGTTGCAGACTGAACAATGTTCTGGTGAACTTGATGAATTTTGAGAGGGGGAGCAGGAGGTGGCGGTGTGAATAGTGGTACTGATGGGTTGGAAGGCACAGGTTTCATGAGCTGTGCCATTGCTGATCCTGGCGTAGGGGGAGGAGGAGGAGGAGGTGGAGGTGGGACTATACCATTTGGAGGTACTAAAATCTGATGTTTTCCTGGAGGCGGGAGGGGGGATGGTGGCTGCTGTATTGTGATAGGTGATTTGTAGAGAAGCCCACCATGCTGAGAGGCATTCTGTAGTCTTGTTATAGTGCTATATTTCACAAACACTGTTGCTGAGCTGGTTCCAGATGGCACAGACTGACCAGGA
>QLTV01002419.1:2672963-2688436 GCA_003457575.1 Thermophis baileyi | reverse complement strand
TGATGCTGAATATGGAGTAGCTGTTTTAGTTTGTGGAGATAAAGGCGATACAAGTGAAGTAAAAGGTCGGTTTATTGAGTCCATTCGAGCCTAAAGGAGAAATGAAAGCGAAATTTTCAAAAAACAAATTCATGCAAATATCATTTATACTGGCAATTATGATCCTGTGTGCTCAATATACCTAATTAAGCTGAACTATGAAATACTGAAGAAAAAGTGTCATTTAACTAACAAATAAGGGTAACAGACAAAAAAACTACGCAGCAGCTTGTGTGGGATCGCAATTCCACTAAGGAATGTGAACACTGCAAAAAAAATCTCCCTTTGAGATATTTCAAAGTGCAATTCCACAATTCTAGAAAAAAAAAATATGCCGAAGAGCTGAAAAAATACGTGAACAAGCAATTATGATCAATAGAGTGAGCGCAGAGTGAAAACTATCAAAACCTCCATATGATAGCATAAGGAAAGGCATGCACAAATATTTTGTGGGAGGAAGTAGTCAAGGAGAGAAACAGAACAGAAGGTATTGATGAGTTCTGGTCAAGGTGTTAAGGTAATTTACTTTGTAGCATGTTTGTATTAATATATGGAACCGAAATAAGCAAATCCACATTAAAGAATGCCTTGCCCTCCTGATTATGCAATGCTTTCAGTTAAATATTATAAAGCCAAGAATTCCATTGCAAAAAAGGATCTGAAGTTTGGCAAGCAATAGCATACTGGAGATCTTTCATTCTGGGCAATGTTTCTCAGTAACCCAGGCTAAACCAGAACTACACAGATTAATGTGGGCGGCATGACAGGGTCAAATTAAATTAGGACAGGTTCAAGCACTTGTGAACTGATCAACAAATCTAAAGATTAGAACTCGGGAAAAGTTAGTCTGCATGATTTGGGTTGCATCATTCCCCCAGGTTAATAGTTCAAACAAAGCCCCTGACCTTAACTCTACCCCTGCTTAAGCCATCACTGCAGTGGAGCTCAGAGCTGTTCCAGGTTTTGCTTTTGCCACATGAGACTGCAGGGCAACAGGAAAAACAAGAACAAAAACATAGCATGAAACACGGGGGATCAGGGGACAGGGAAACCAATGGGGGACTTCAAGCAACTTTTCCCCACCGTGACACATTTTCAGAAGTCAGGAGGCTTTGTTGGTTTACACTTTACACTTTGGCATTTTGCATTTAAAAAAAAATCAGGACCTTCAAACAAGTCCAGGTTTTGTAATGGGGACATTCCCTTGCAACAATGATTATACTTACGTTAATCTTGCTAGACTCTTCCAACTGAGTTCCCCTCTTCCAAGCTTCTGAAAAGATGGAGCTAACAATACTTTGGGAACGGACATGTCCTGTTTGAGTGTCTGAAACTCCACTGTCAGATTGATTTGAGTGGTTGGACTGAGATTCTGTCAAAAGAAATATTGAAAAATATTTGCAATTTTTGTCCTCGTTAAAAAAATTCACAAGTAAACTGGCTTAGATGGAGTACTATCACACTACATTAGCATGGTGAACTGGATGGTATATAATAAAACCTTACTAAATTTGGGGGGGGGGCAAGAGCAAGACAAAGCAGAAGCCAAATCTTATTTTGATGCCAATCATATAAACATACTCTTAATGTAGAGATTGTTTTCACTTAATCACCAATTTAAAAGATCATTTAGGCCAGAGGTCCCCAAACTTGGCAACTTTAAGACTTGTGGACTTCAACTCCCAGAATTCTCCAGCCAACATAGCTGGCTGGAGAATTCTGGGAGTTGAAGTCCACAAGTCTTAAAGTTGCCAAGTTTGAGGACCCCTGATTTAGGCCATCAAACTCAATGAAGAATTCTAAATTAAAGTAGTCCTAATTGAAATTGCTGTAGCCTTTGTTTGAACTCATCCATTACCGGGAACTCATTTCTTCCTTTGGTTCCACTTTGAAAACTTTTTTGATCCCCCCCGCCCCAATAATGAACAGAATCTGATTTTCTGTAAGGTAATTAATCGGTGCCCTGAATTCTGGGTTGATGGTGAACACATCTTGACCTTTTTCTATATGGCATACTTCCTGTTTCTTGAAAAATGCTGTAATTTTCTATTTTGTTGGTTTATCTTCGTAAGACTTAGTTTCTATTCCATTCACTATCCTTATTGTCCTTCTTTGAAAGAGTTTTCATTTCTCGGAGTATGAAAGTTTGTTACATAGAATCTCACAAAGAAACTAAGTTGGGGGTCTAGTCAAAGCAGAACTTAGTGGAATAGCCATTACTTGAATACTTCAATTCACGCAGCTTTATCTGCTGTTTTAGCAGACATTCTAAAAAGCTTGGGGCCAACTACAGGAGAAATTTTCTGACAGTGAGAACAATCAACCAATGGAACAGAAGTTGCCTTCGGAAGTTGCCTTCGAAAGCTTCATCACTGGAAGCTTTCAAGAAGAGATTGGACTGCCATTTGTCGGAATTGGTGTAGGGTCTCCTGCTTGGGCGGGGGTTGGACTACATGACCTACAAAGTCCCTTCCAACTTTGTTAATCTAATCTAATCTAATCTAATCTAATCTAATCTAATCTACAATACCTTTTCCCATGTATCATTATCAAACCATTAAACTCTCATTCTATATCTGAGCAAATGACTTTTTCTTTGGTGAAGAATTCTACATCTTCCTCTACTAAGCTTCCCTTGCTATTGCTAACTTTACAGGACAATTTGGTAACAATTCTGTCCCAAGTATTATTAAATCATTTAAAGACAAAAGTTCTGGATTTCATGCTATATGATATTTAGACCTATAGGAGGAAGAGAGATGCAGCGGACAAAAAAGCTCTACAGAGAATCATTAAAACTGCCCAGAATATCATTGGGCTCCAGCTACCAGCCCTGGACGATATCTTCGCATCTCACTGTTTGAGGAAGTTGCACAATATTCTCAGAGACTCTTCCCATCCTGCTTACAATCTTTTTGGACTGTTGCCTTCTGGCAGAAGACACAGAACAATTAAAACTTGGACCACACGTTTTCTGAATAGTTTTTATCCCAGAGCTATGATTGTTATGTGTGTTGGGCCTGGTCTTTGGGTGTTATGTGAATTTCGCTGTATGGGTATACTGTGTATATACGTACAATGACAATAAAGTATTTATTATTATTATTATTATAAGGTACATAAGCTTCCCATATGAAAGCTGAATTTGTTTCTGTTTCTGATCTGAAATAGGATCTATTTCACATGTGCTATCAAAATGTCCATTGATCACCCAATGACAATCAAGTTTAATACTTCCAATTGTCAATAACTTTAATTGCTATTGCAATCAGGAGATTGTTACCTTTCCCCTAGGACCTCATGGTCCTATGTGTGAAAAATGGTCATAAGTCACTTTTCGGTGCTGTTATAACTCTGAATGATCACTAAATGAACTGTTGTAAGACAAGGACTATCTATATTTTAACAATATATTTTCTTAAAAAGTCCACATGGACTACTCCTAATCACTGCTTTTAAAATGCAGATTGCATATTTTGCTTCCACATTAGTCACCAGGCATAATTTTGATACCGAAGGGGATGAGGTAGGGAAAGAGAAACACATATATTTTCATTAGTCACTGAATCAATACATATACATTATACACAGAAACAGCTATTTGCATTGATTGGTCTATTGGAGCTTACCTGGTAAACTAGATGAGCTGGATCCAGACTTAATACTGGAACTGGACAGGGATGTCCAATCATATGCTGATTCTGTCCTTTTCAGAGCTTCTTGATAGTTTATATATAATTGCTTCCCATACTGTACAAAATACGAAATATGAATGCTGCTTGTTATACCATTTCCAACTGTATGACTCGAGCCCAAGACAATCCCACTGCACACTCTAATTCTATGAAAGCAAGTATTGGAATGTTTCTTTTTAACTTTGATATGTCAAAAAAGAGGGTCAGAATTACTGTTGAATTGATTAGCATCACTAAGAAACAATAAAATAAAAATGTTAAAACCTGAATATATTTGTGACAAATAAAGGGGTTCCACCCATTGGTTGTACAAGCAGAAGGCAATCTGAGCAACCCTTTTCATCTGAAAGAGATTGATATACTTAGAAAATAGCCAGATATGTTGCCCTTAGTTTCAGTATGATGGGGTGAGGAAATTGCCTCAAATTTGCAACAGGAAGTTCCCCCCCTCCTTTGTTTCTAGAAGATGCTGGCACTGCCTTCAAGTCATTTTGCCTACATATAAGCTGAATCAAACAGCCTTCCCTAATTTTACAATGGCACTGTTAAGAAAAATAGCAATTTAAAGAAGAAAAAGTATATGGGTAATGGGATTGTGTTTCAGATTTTGCTCACAGACACACACTGCACAATCATGGTAAATTATCATTCATTCTTCAGAAAATGCATTAATTGTAAAGTTACAGTTACTACTTAAGTTATCTCTTTCGTGTCCCTTGGGATGTTAGGGGTAGAGTGGGAGATGCTTTTAGCATCAAAGGGCAGGGAGAGAGATACTGGGAGGCTGCAGCCTGGCTGTTACAGGGAAGTGATGGGTGCTGATGACCTTCCTTCCTCTCTCCCTCCCTTCCTCCCTCCCAGACATCAGGGCAATCAAGGTAGTCTAGAGGTCAATGATAGATTAGCTAACTGAAATTTTCTGGGCTCTTTTTTTATGTTCAAGTCATTTCCTGTTAAAACATCTATTGTCAATTTTGATTTTTATTGTATTCATTTCATTTTGTTTTACACTCTGTATTATTTGTTATTGTGCATTGCCTTGCTATGGATCATAGGTGAGAACATTTGTAAATTGATGCTCACTGCCATCCAGAGTACATAAAAACACCCTAAAAAATGTTAATTATTGGCAAGGTTGCACCAGTTAGCTTTTATCTGTCACTTCATTCAAGGGGAATAAAACACCAGTATATTTATTGCTTGGTTATTTTCTGTTTTTCAGTTATTCATATTTCAGAGAAAACTATATTCTGTCATGATATTGGCTTGATTTAATTAGTATTAATCAGATCTTATTAAGAGTGGCAGAACAGGGCAATAATTAAAGTAGGAGAAGATAACAAATTCGGTTCACGTGTTTCCCAAAATTTCAGTGGATAAAATTAAGTGTTATTCTAATATAGAATTAATGCTAAAGAAAAACATGGACAGGAGGAGGTAATACCTTAGCAATACGGATGCCATTTATCCACTGATGAAGGGTTCTGATATCATCACAACATAAATACTTAATATATTGAGATTTCTTCTGAATTTGGGGATGCTGAAAGAGAAATATTTAATCTATTTTGATCAGATTAAAAATAAATAATTACAGAATTAAAATTAATGATAATGGAGACCAGCTGAAGCATATTCAAAACTGATACTATTGTCTGTATGCTATGTTTTCATAAAAAAGATTAGAATAAATCTTCCAAATAAAATGAAGATGATGTGATTTTTTAAAAAATAGGGAAATAGAACCTGTACTTGGATTAGTTTTAAAGGAACATTAAAACCTCTTAAACAAAACAGCACAGGATGATATAGCTGTCATGTCATGAAATCCATGGCACATAGAAACAAATTGCATGAAGTTATAGACAATTTTCTTCGATGTTTATTCATTTGTCACATCAGAAGTATTAAGTCAATAGTTACCTTTAGTACCAGACAATAGTCTGTAGGAGCTTTGTACTTGTTGCGATAATCTTGTCCATAGTAAACATTAACATGATCCAATTGAAGAAAGCAAACAAGATCTCGTGAGACCTATCAATAATGACATACTTGGTCATGGACAAAGAGGTACAAATCATATTAACACAATTCTGTCAAGGCTACTGTCTATATACAGTACTATACAAAAGTACAATACATTTGGTTGGGCATACCAAACATTGATTTGATTTGGATTTCTCTTCTGTTCATTTACTTTCCATTTTGTTAAATTGATAAAAATAAACTATTAACACTTCTATTTCTGAAAGCATTCTTAAATTACACTTTTGCACAGTACTGTACATGCTCAACTAAATGAATAGTGCAACCTTTATATAACTGAAACATTATTTGGATCTGTTTATTGATGAAATTTATATTTTGTCTTTTTGTTTAAGAGTGCATAAAGCATTGCTTCCTTTTTCTCTAGCACATCTCTGTGAAGCAAGTTGGGCCAAGAGTGAATGCTGGTGCAAAGCCACCAGTCCAATGAGCTTTTGTGATTGATGGTGGAGCAAAACCTAACTCTTCCCAGTGCCAGTCCAACATCTAAACCACTACTTCAACCTCTTGTTCCAAAACATGGATGAAGGGGATGGCTCGTCCATTATTCCCAAATGTCCATTGAACTGCATAGTACATCATTTGCAAACATTTATGTTATTTCTGTAGTACACCATTATGCAAATGATACAAATCCCAATCCTCTTCAGAGATCTGCATCACAGTATCATTACATAAACATAATATATCATTAATATAAATTTAAATGCCTTGTTTGTATTACTATATTTTGGGTACAAGACCATTATTTTGGGAGGAAGTCTGGGCAGAAATTTGGTCAGATGCATCTGAAGTCTCCTAAACACAGTCTGTTTAATAAAGGTTTCACGGCATACACAAATGATGTATCCCTCTGACAGTAATTACCAATCACTACCATCATTTAATGATACCCTCTGAAGATTAGGTGAATTTTTAACTGATAGATCCAGCTTTGGAAGAAATCTACTCCAACGGAGTTTTGGGGTTCTATTTTTTTAAATATACCTATAGCTTCTATTATGATTGCTGGGATATTCTTGTTTCATCTAGGTTCAGCACCAAATTTTGAAACATTGGCAATGGAATCCTGAAATCCCATTGTTTCAAACTCAGAATCTTTTTCAGACCGCTAGTCAATTTGAAAGTGAAGGCTCGGCTATGAACAATGCAATGTGATATTTTGATGCTTGCTTCATAAATAAATCATAAAAGTGCATTTTACAGTGTGTTTTGTCTAGTAAAAGTCGCAGTCATGCCCATTTGAAAAGATGAGCACTATATGAGACTCAAAAGGGATTTCACCTTTGCTTTTCCTTTTGGAACATAGTAGATTCCAGAAGCTCGCAGAAGAAAGTAACGTTTCTTCCAAGATTTTTTACCATCATCTTTCAGCCACAGGACTCCCTCGATTTCTGGCACTGTTACTGAGCTTCCACAAAAGCACTCCTAGAACATATGGGTAAAGGAATTGTGAAAAACGAACTTTATGTATTCACAAGAAAATGTTTTGCGTTAGTTGTCTCTTCAGTATTTCCTTTTCTGTCTCTTAGAGTGAGCATGGGGAACTTCAGCCCAAAAGGATAGGTATTCTGGCCTGTGGGGACTTGGATGACTTAAGCAGGGGAACAAGTTTAGCTCCCTAACACTGGGAGTATTCAGTATTCCAAATTTCCGTTAGGTCCTATTTCTAAGTAACTGACACTTCCTCACCAAACATCTCAATTATGGCACATGAATATTATACTACTATATTTTTCACCTGGCAGATAGATTTTAATGTTGAATTCTGTGGATGAGTTCTGGACTGTTTCAAGATATTCATACAGCAGATTTCCCTTTTCTAACCCTTAGTGAAGTGGTTAACCTATAATCAACTTACCTCCAGTAGTACTTCCTTGTTCCTGTCTGCCATTTCAGAGGTTTCTCTTTTCCCAAGAAGATAATTCTGCAATAGAGAAATAGAAGCTACAGTTGACAAATGTAAAATAATAGTTATCTTAGTCTCATTTTTTCCTGATGCTAACAAAGAGTGCTATTTGTGAAAAAATCTTTTCTATATGGAAATAGATATAAATTTATAAGAATAATATGAAGTCTAAAGGCAGGTTAAGGCAGGCATGTTTATTCTCAGATAAAAAAACCTGGTCAGAAATTTAAATGCAAATATATTTTTAATGTTTCTCAGAATTTTATTAGGAGGGGAATAGAAACATCAAAATAAATTTAAGAAATACTCCTTTTCAGATCACAGTTATGGTTTCAATAAATTATATTTAATAAATCTTAGTGCATTAAGCAAGTAAAAACAACCACCATAAAGGATGTTTAAGCCACAATGGATGTTCAAAAGTAGAAAAAAGAGCTTTATTTCCACCCATTGATGATCTCACCATTAATTTTAATACACTATTATGTCTTGTTTTGTTTTATTTTAGTATTTTAATTTTTATTCTGGTCTGTGACTATAATACAAGATTGATGGAAAAGCATTATACTTACTTGGGGATTTTTAAAAAGGGCATATTTTTCTATACGTTCAACAAACATGAGCTTGTTTTGACTATCTCTTGTCCAGTTCAGGAGGTTTTCAACTAAATTTTCATGGTCTTCAAAAATCCTCTCTGCATAATTACAGAAATATAACAACCCTTTTAAATTCAAAATCAAGTCATCTAATTTTATAGTCTAAAGTCCTTTCCCTAATGTCATATGACAATGCATATTAATAAAAAAGTAAAAATGAAGAGCATGTATCTTTCATATTTAACAAAAGGCAGGTAAAAGTCTATTTTCCAATTACATGATTTCTATAATGCATAAATAAATATATATGCTTTTTTACTTGTGAGAACATATTCTACAAACCTATTTTGCATACAAATGAATCTGTGTATATTCATTATATTCATTTCATGGAATTAGGAGGCTACAATTTCAGTCATGGATGAAGTCCAACTCCATGGTTCTGATTTTGCTTACTTTTATCTTTTATCCTGCAATCTAAAATCAATACAGATTTGTTTTTATGTACCAATGGAATGAATTATCACTCCATTATTGTGAAAAATATAAAGAAACATTTTTCAAAAGGGGGAAAAACTACTCATATATAAGAGTACAGAAAAAGAAATCTTACACGTATTTTTCTTATTGAAAATAATATATTTTTAATACATGCAATTTAATTCTATGAAAGGAAATCAACTATAATAATAACAAAACCAACAGATTGCACCACATTTGGAATGTGTTTCTATTTAAAACGCATCCCAATATTTAAGTAGAATACTAAAAATCTTTGTATACAAAAAGATGAAAACGAATTATATACTGAAGCTGTAATGCAAAGGCTCTATCCATATAAAGGTATTTTTAACAGATTGAAAGTAGCAAGAACCTCAACCATTTGTAATAAATATGTTGTTGACTTTTAAATAAAAATGTGGATAAAATCGTGTATAGATAAAAGCAGTATGGTATATGAAGCATGTAAATAAATCTGTATCCAATTTAATACCTTTCCCAAGGAAAACCAAGCCTTGACTATTTTATTATTGTATTTCTGATTTGGTCCATTGAAAGCTTGTGGTTAAGTAATCAAAGTGGTAACACCAAAACATTATAGAAGTTTTAGCAAACCCAGGACTTCCAGAATTATAAAAGGATCTTTACAAAAAGTTACAAGCAAAGAAAAGTCTGCCCCAAAGCAACCCAGAAAGATTAGAGCATATGCACACAGGCACACACACACACACACACATATATATACATACACTGCCCTGAAATCTAATAAAGATCAAGGTTTCCCCCCACATTGGTAGACAAAATAAGCCACCTTTTAAAACGTGGCATATCAACTCAGGAATAAGAGCGAACCATGAAACAAGATCATACATTATAAAGATTCCATAACAATTTGGTACTGTCAATAAATCTGAATTACTAACCCATTTGTAATTCAGAGATTGTTTCTACCAAGGACCAATCTAAGCTAAATCCACAATGTGACTTGTCCATCAAGTTGTCTAACACTTGTCTTACTGTCTGTCGTTCATCTACCATCATTGTCTTCGAGCTGTCATCAGACATGTGGACTCGTATCACAAGCTGTAGCAGAAATAAAGGAGAAGGCATTAAATTTTGATGAAATTTTGAAACAAAATTTCTACTCAGTACAGGTAGTCCTCATTGAATGACCACTCATTCATCAAGTGTTCAAAGTTACAATGGCACTGAATGAGGGAAGACTTATGATGGATCCTCATATTTGAGGCTGTCACAGCATTCATAGGATCATGTTTTGGGAACTTGGCAACCACTTCATAATTATGATGTTGCAGCATCCCAGGGTCATGTGATCGCAATTCATGACCTTCACTGCAAAGTCAATGAGGAAGCTGGCAGAAGGTTGCAAATGACAATCATGTGAGCACAATCTGCAACCGTGTGGGATTTGTCTAATGAAGACACTTGGGACTGCTGCAACTGCTGTTGTAAGTCGGTGTGGTCATGTGACATCATGGTTTATGACTGCGTTCCTTAGTGACAGAATCGCCAGTCCCAGTTACTATTGTTAAGCAAGGAGTACCTATACTAGATTCTAAGAATTTTCAATGATACGATTTTTACATGGGTAGTAAGTATAATTTAACATTTCCAACTCTAGTTAGTTTGAGATGATTCTACCCTTAACTAGCTCCTATCTTTGTGTATCTCTTAGATGCCCTGCAAAGATACCCTGAGGCCTATGTAGCAGATCAGGAGCCACGCAGGCAGAGGTGGGTTTCAGCAGGTTCTGACCAGTTCTGGAGAACCGGTAGCGGAAATTTTGAGTTGTTCGGAGAACCGGTAAATACCACCTCTGACTGGCCCCGCCCCCATCTATTCTCTGCCTTCCGAGTCCCAGCTGATCGGGAGGAAATGGGGATTTTGCAGTATCCTTCCCCTGGAGTGGGGAGGGAATGGAGATTTTGCAGTATCCTTCCCCCGGAGTGGGGTGGGAATGGAGATTTTACAGTATCCTTCCCCTGCCACGCCCACAGAACCGGTAGTAAAATTTTTTGAAACACACCACTGCACGCAGGAGTTAAACAGGGATGGAGATAGGGTGAATCAGGGCTGTCAAACTCCTGGCCCATGGGCCGGATGCGTCACGTGCTGGCCACACCCACACCTGGTTTAGCGAAGGGGAAAAAAGTCCCAATACGTTACATGATGCCGCCGTGACGCCTTGAGTTTGACACCCCTGGGTGAATGGATATAACTGGATACAACCCACATCCTGGAATCATTAAAAGGGAACTTTCTGTTGCTGTAGTCCAAGTTGAATATGTTAACATTGCTTGATAACTAGAATTGCAATGCAATATAAACTGTAGAACTAGAAATATAACCTAAGAAACAAGAGTTTTAATGCCGTATATTTTCCTCAGTAGGAACTAATTGTTTGTATTGACTTTAAAATATATTAAGCAAGAACAACTTACCTTTTTAACTTGTGCTTCTTTAATCTTCTCTAAAGCAACTCTGATCTTTTCAGCCTTCAGTTTAGCAGCCTGTTCCTCCTAGGGAAAATAATTTTTGGTTTAACACTGAGCGATATAACTGGACTGGACACACATACATAAATATCAATATATCAATGCTTTTCCCATCTTCTCTCTTCCCAATTATATTCTCCAACAGAATACTTCAAAGAAAGAAACTAAAGACAAAAGACAGAATTCTATGAAGTGGATTTCTACTGCAAAAGTACTTTCAAAAGTACTTTTGACATATACAAAAAAGTACCACATGCTAATCTAATGTTTACAGGAAACTTCCCATCAGTTTAGAATATTATATTTAAAAAGTATGTGCTATTCAAATGCACCTGTTTGAGCACAGGAATTTTACAGTATAGTAACATTTACTATATGCTGCCTTTTTCTATTCTTATGAAGATTTCTGAATTATTCCCTAACTCCCTGTAGCTGCCGCCTGCCTGTATTACTGTCCAATTAATAGTGAAAAAGGCAATAGCTGGCAAAAGAAATGTTCATCAGAAACATAGTAATTTTTAATGAAACTAATGAGTAATTGATAAGAGCAAACATAAATGAGGCCTGAAACAGTATCTAAATAAACAATTACAAAGGAAACAAGATTCTGGAGGTCGGTTAAAAACTCATCATATCCGATACAAAAAGGATTTCATGTAGTTTGAAAACAAAAATGAGAGAAAGAGTTCTGTAGCACAAATCTGGTATGGGCTCAAATGGGAAAAATATTCCCAACAACTCAGCACTTTGTATATAAAATAAAAATATCTTAGATTGCAAATGAAGTTTTTGAAAAAATATTTGGAATAATCAGGCTTTATGCATAGATTATAGAAATTATGTCAATGCATCCATTTTCTGGAAGAACAACTGATTGGTACATTTCATAATTGGTATGTTAGTATTTACCACAGGCATACCTTTATATTCTTTCTCATCTGGTTTTTTTAAGCAAAATCACCTACTCAAAATTATTTAATTTATGGATCAATCATACTTTTACTATGGATGCATCAAACATGATTTTATGGCCAATTCCTAAAAAGACAAGCACTTTTGATTTAGTAAAATAAATGTAGTTTTATTTATTAAATTCCCATCCTAGTGATTTCACAACTGTCCAGAAATTTTACAACCTTATTTTAAATCACAACCACAAATATTCTAAAATCTTCTAATATATTTTAAAATGATAGCACCTACTTGTTACATCCTCTCCACCTTAGATATATTTTTCAAATCAAATGTGTATCATTTTATAATATATCCAATATTTGTGTTTCATATTCTCGTTTACTCTGACTATATGACTGAGTATACAATCTTCAATGACCTCATCTGATTATACATTTTGACCACGATAAAGTTAATCAGAGTAGAAATTACAGATAAATATTTGGATAAAGCATGTAAAGAATACACAGAGCAGTAGATAAATAATTTTGGCAATTTTGGCAGGTAGAACAATATCCCCAATTATTTATAAGTGCTTATATTAAGTCACAGAGTCACATCCTTTTATCAACTTGTCCTTATTGAAACAAATTATAAATCAGGAAATGCACAAATATTAAGCAGCAGCAGGGAAAATTATAATGAACTATGAAAATAATTTCAAATCTATATTATGGATCTTCATCATGGATAATGTATGTTTTGTTTAAGATAAAAAAGAAATTCAGAAAATAGTATAGATTTGCAAATTAAAGAAAACATGAAACTGTCAGTGTCAATGTCTCAACATGGAGCCGAATATTATTAGATAACTCCCCTAAAGCCTATTTCTGTGAAAATGAACAAAGTGCAGAGAAAGTTTTATTTCTGATACTTTTAGTTGGAAAAAATGGAGTATAACTTTAAAGGTAGGGGCAATAACAAATACAAATACTAACAACAAAGGAACAGCCCATCTCTGCTAATTTTATCCCCAATTTTTTAATAGTCAGAATTAAATCCAATCCTTAATTGTTGCAGAGGAATAGTTTGATCTAGTGGTTAAGGCACCAGGCTACAAAGTGGGAGAGTGTGAATTCAAGTCCCACCTTAGCCTTGAAAGCCAGCTGGGTACTTTGGGCCAGTCCCTCTCTCTCAGCACAATCAACCTCACAGGGTTGTTGTTGTGGGGAAAATAGGAAGAGGAAGGTATGTTGGATATGTTTGCCACTTTGAGTTATTTGTAAAAATAATAAAGATAGGATACAAATAAGTAAAATAAAAATAAATTGGATATGAAATAATACTAGCCATCATTTCTCCATCAGTATCTACTGTAATTCATTTTAACACCATTCAAGCAATACATGTTTGTTGCTGACATTTCAAAGTCCTACCAATGAATCATTGGAAGCTATTTAAATATTTATATTCAGACTTTAGTGAAGTAACAATATTTTGATAAGAATAGCTTCTTCTGGTGAACACTCTCCACTCCTCCTTTCACTTTGGAGTGATTTCTTCAAAATGTAAAAATAATTTAGAATGAAAAAGTAGGAACAATTGTGGTTTTTTTTGTAGTGATTGAATTGTGAATAAAAAAGCTGTGTGCAGAGTGAATTTACCACATACCCAATATTTTAAGTTTCTTGTGCTAATTTGAGACTATTTTTTATTTTTTACACATTAAAGAACAAAATATTTAATTGAAAAAACCTGTTCTATTTTATCTTAATATTGATTAGTAAAACTAGATTGCCAACACGATAATATTAGCCCAATTTAAAAGCTGATAACTATTCTTCAAACATTTATAATAATTTAATTTGGGGTCAATCAGTTCATAATGACTTAATAAGTTCATGCCTTTGCTTGATACTACAATCATTACTACATTTTTGATGGAAATTAGTCTGAAAAAAACCTGGCTACATAATTGCTTTAAATTCTATGTGCTTCTAAAAATGTAATCATCATCTCTTTCTCACCATTAAAGAATTTGTTTTTCAGACTGTATTTATTCTATAATTAAATGCTCTATAATCCAAAGCAACTCAAGGCAACATACAAAATAGGATATAAAAAACCCACTGTCAATAAAATAAGCTTTTTACATTTTCCCTTTTTAATTGACAATAGCAAGCTATGAAGTATGAGGAGCAAAAAAAATCACAGGCAGTCTGTTTTCTGAATGAACTGATTTTGCCCTTCAGAATGAGACAAGGTTAACTGCACAATAAGATCACATGTGCACACACTTATTCCCCCCTCCCCCCATACAACGTAGTTTGATAAAGTGAGATCAACATAGTTGCAAGAAATGAATTAATGCAAATGAAATATTGCTCTTTCTATTCAAGTATTGCTTAAATCTGAACACAATAATGGTAAGCAATATACTGTAAGCACATTTTTTATTGCTCCCTGGATTTTTTACTGAAATGTTCAAGGAAAATTAAAATGGCAGGTAGGAGTGAGTAAAGCATCTCTAAAAAAGTTTTTTCCTGACTCCACCCTATGAGAGAGAAAGGGGGAGGGGGAATAGATTATCAGAAATCTAGCAGATAAAAATGAGACCATCTCCAAAAATGATACTTGTTCAAATAAGTCATTCTGAATTAACCGGTCCCAGTTTGTCAGGGTTCCGAATAGCATCGGAATTAAATCAGAGTCCGAGGCAAAGCATTCCTCTAAGTTCCAATTTATTAACAGAGCCATGTCACCACGGCTGGAAGAAATCCCGAATCTGAAGCCTTCGGGGTTTCTCCACCCAGTTGAAAGTTCAAGCCTTTGTCGCCACACCCCCAAGTTCATCACATGAACCAATCTTCATTGCCTCATCCTCTGGTAGCTTGGTTGGAACTCCACCTTCTTCCGTGCAGGTGCAGGACAAAGGATGACCTTGACAATCTAGAAGGAATTTGTTGTGGCTACATGAAGACATCCCTCATGCAACTGCCCCTCCCAAATTCCCACAGCAAAGAATACATTTTAAACTAATACAAAGTGTGGCAGGCGCAATCTTCATTGCCTCATCCTCTGGTAGCTTGGTTGGAACTCCACCTTCTTCCGTGCAGGTGCAGGACAAAGGATGACCTTGACAATCTAGAAGGAATTTGTTGTGGCTACATGCAGACATCCCTCATGCAACTGCCTCTCCCAAATTCCCACAGCAAAGAATACATTTTAAACTAATACAAAGTGTGGCAGGCCAAAGATCCAAAGAAAATGGCTTCGG
>QLTV01002419.1:2634727-2663015 GCA_003457575.1 Thermophis baileyi | reverse complement strand
TAACCCTTTCCATCTTCTTGCATGTCAACAATTCTTGATTGTAGGTCTTCTGAAAGCTCTTTTCTGCAAGGCATGGTTCACATCAGACAGTGCTTCTTGAAACCAGTAAACCCAAACCAGGTGTGTGTTTTTAAAGGGCAGGACAGCTGTCAGCAACACATCCAATATCATCACACTGATTGGAGTCAAGGTTGGCTCACTCCTGGCTCCAATTAGCTCTTGGAGAAGTCATTAGGCTAGGGGCTCACATACTTTTTCCTCCCTGCACTATGAATGTTTACATGTTATGTTCAATTAAACCATGGCAACATCTAATGTTTGTGTAGTATTATTTTAAACAGTCTGTGTTTTTCTATTGTTGTGACTTAGATGATGTTCAGAGCACATTTTATGACCAATTCATGCAAAACTCCACGTAATCCCAAGGGGTTCACATACTTTTTCTTGCAACTGTATGTGTCACAGTCTCTTCCCACCTGATATAAATGCCTACGGGGCTTTTATGGTAGCAAAATTATACATTTAGAGGCTTCATTATTTCAATTTATTTTAAATGAATTCTTGTCAATCAGCAAGTTCCAAACAATGCCACCTTCTCTCTAGAATAGAAAGCTATTTCTACAAGTTAAACTAATATTTTAATTTTCTGAGGGAGGGAGCAATTAACTTAATCTGTTGTGACAAATGCCATGCAGAACCTTGTTTCAACAGTAACATTTATTGCAGAATAAGCTTTTATGAATTATAAATTCATATTTACAGGAATATGTAAATATTCCTTAAGTTAAGGAATAAGTTAAAGCTATGATACTCTCTTTCATGAGCACAGGGGATACCTATCTGTTTATGACAATAGATACAATGATACAGCTGTGAGAGGTAAACCTTGTCATAGAATGAGAAGCTAACTTTGTGCCGGTATCTACTCTGACACCAGAAGATGTAATGTTATTAATTATAGCAAGCATTCTGATCATCATCCACTTCAATGTAGTCATCATTACCACTAATAGCTCACCAAACTCTAGGGAGGACAACTGATATGGAACATATAGGAAACAGGTACAAATTTAGCATCAGAAATTTTAATTTCTCCAAAATAACTGCAGAATACTCCAGCTTTCATGGATATCTTGTAATTGATCTCAAGATGACCAAGATTTAATGAGAAAATAACGATTTATTTTATGATAAAATAGTTCAGATAAAATTTCCATGGATTAAACAGAGACAAAGATATCAAACTTAATGAATTTGTTATCTCAATGGTGCAAAACAGAGGTGGGTTCCTCCCGGTTCAGACCGGTTCTATAGAACCGGTAGTAACTTGGCAGCCTGGGTCGCTAGAGCCGGCAGCGACCCAGGCCTGCCACGCCCCCGAACCAGCATCTTGTTTTTTGCTTCTGCGCATGCGCAGTTTTTTTAAAGCACTGCGCATGCGCGAAGCGCCCGCACACCCACGCAGCGCATTACTGAGCGAACCGGCAGTGAAGAAAAGCAGAACCCACCCCTGGTGCAAAAACATGTCACATCAATATGTATATAGATTCTATTGAAAAGCACAGTAACACTGAATATACTGGCAATATTACATTTCCCTGTAACCTTTTACTTTTTAATCTTCTCCCCACGTATGGGCAGGCTATATTTCAGAAAAAAGTATGCTCTAATAAAAGGAATTTGATGTTAAGATGTACAAAACTTTCAATTTCTCATATATCAGTGACTAATCTCTATGTCTGTCTTTATTGTCTAGTACCGTGATGGTGAACCTATGGCACGCGTGCCACAGGTGGCATGCAGAGCCATATCTGAGGGCATGCGAGGCGTTGCCCTATGTCAGCTCCAGCGCCAGCTGATTTTTTTGGCCTTCCGGTGGACGGGGGAGAGGCCGTTTTCGCCCTCCCCAGGCTTCAGGAAAGCCTCCGGAGCCTGTGGATGGCGAAAAACGGACCCAACGGGCCTACCAGAAGTCTGGAGGCTTCAGTGAGGTCTGCGTGCATGCGTGGGGAGGGGCCAGCGCGGGGTGTGTGTGCGTGCATGCGCGGGGGGAGGGCATTGCATTATGGGTGTGGGCACACACATGCGCGCTATTGCGCATGCGCACGCCCTTTCGGCACCCGAGCAAAAAAAGGTTCGCCATCACTGGTCTAGTATCAAGAACATGCCAAATGATACATCTTGAAGATTAAGTTCCTTCCATATAAATTACTTGTCTGCTTGTTCTTCTTGCTGGCCTCTAGCCATAATAATGTTTTGATTTGATCTGATCTATGGTTGGTTTCTTTTATCTACTGGAAATCAATGACTTTATTATTTGTGGTGACAATCTATTTCCTTGTTAACTGACAGCAGTTTATGGATTATGATTTTATACAATGAAAACTACAAAAAGATTTAAAATGAGAGAACTGATTGGAACATTAACATTTATTTACAAACATATTTCCTTAAATGATTTCAGGACCATTTTGACATTCATTAAAGCTATGTGATTTCTGTATTTGTTTTATGAAACCTGGCAACAATAAATGCATTTAGATTCTAGGCAATATAACATTTTGATTTAATAAGGGAAATAAACCATGCAAATATATTTCATGACACCTTGCTCATCTTTGACCAGAAGAAAAATCATTTTCATAAAACAAAAGCTACTAGAAATAAGTCCAAATTTACATATACACACTACACAAATTCCACTTCTATCTAGCATTAAATGGTCACATGCAGGTGGGAAGTAAGTAGCATATCACCTTGGTCAGCAAATGAGAAGGCTTTCCTGCTATGTTTCTCAGAAGGAGGGAGGTTTCCCTGTCCAAATAGGAGTGCTTGTGCAGAAAAGAAAAGAAAACAAATTAAGTCACAAGAAAGCCAGTGCAGTCATTTTATAGTGTATGATCAGCAATAGATAAGAACAACTTCTCTTCTTCATCTGAAGCACAAATAGGGATTTAGGTATACCGTATTTTTCAGAGTATAAGACGTACCTTTTTACCCCCCAAAAGAGGGTGAAAATTTGGGTGCGTCTTATACACCGAATGTAGCCCCACCCACCCGCCGGCCCCCACCCTTCGGAGGTTTTCGGCCTCCGCGCGTCGCATTTTTGGGCAGTTCCAGGCGGCGGGGATCCTCACTTCCACTCGGAGGTTTAAAACAAACCCTATCACCCTATGGGCATTTAACTGGAGTGGGTGGGGTGGGGGATGATTTTCATGGGGCCAGAAGAGGGACTTGGCACTGAAGGCTCCACTCCCGAGATGCCCCTGTCTTCCTACCTATAGCCGTAGGCATTTAAAGTCTGGCTTTCTCGCAGCAAGGTCCGAGACGCAGCACTTCAGTCCTCCTGGACGCTGCCATCTCATAAACACGCTGGTGCCCTGTGGCGGCGACGGCGGCTTCCCCATCCAAGTGGAGCACGATCAGAAGCGGAGGCAGTTCACCATCCGCTTGAAGGCTGCCATGATAAAGCTGCCCTGCTGTATGAATATGTAGGGAAGAGGGTGGTGGATCTTCAACCGGGCGTGCGGAAGCCAAAAAAGTGCATTGCGTTTCAGGCGGTGGGCGGTTCCAGCCGGTGCTGCCACCTGAAAATCTTTCCTATCCCGGTTCCCCGGTGCACATTGCAGAGCTGCACGCCCTCCTCCTCCTTTTCCGCAGACTCACTTTCTCTTTCCTCCTGGCCAGATCCATATCCTGGGCCAGGAGCAGAAGCCGACCGCCTTCCGCCTGGGTCGTCTGGAGAAGGGGCAGGCAGAGCGGTGAGCCACCTTGCCTTATGCCTCTCACGCAGTGCCCCCTTCGCCAAACGAGTCCCAACCTCCTGCTTCGGGAATCAGGTTCCGATCGAGGCAGCAAAGGTGCAGGGGGCTTGCTGGGAAGCCCTGCAACGTGTTTATGGGATGGCAGCGTCCAGGAGGACTGAAGTGTAGCGTCTCTATCGGACCTTGCTGTGAGAAAGCCAGGCTTTCAACGCCTACGGCTATAGGTAGGAAGACGGGGGCGTCTCGGGAGTGGAGCCTTCGGTGCCAAGTCTCTCTTCTGCCCCTATGAAAATCATCCCCCATCCCACCCACTCCAGTTAAATGCCCATAGGGTGATAGGGTTTGTTTTAAACGGATAAAAAGATCTGTGCTGCTCGTTATCAAAATCCGAGTGGAAGTGAGGACGCCGCTGATCCTGATGCTGGTAGGCAGAGGCAGAATTGTTTTTTTCTTGTTTTCCTCCCCAAAAATTAAGGTGCGTCTTATATTCCGGTGCGTCTTATACTCCGAAAAATACGGTATTTCAAGCAAAGTATTAAGCAAGCTGCCAGAATGGTGCCGTAGTTTTAAAAACATCTATAAATTCCTTTCCATCCCAATTCTGAAATTTTCTAGAAACTATTCCTTAACAATTTTATAGAAATATTCTAGAACTTATGATCATGACAACATACAATTTTAGCCGGAATTTCACCCACATAATATAATGAAAAAATGGTATTTCAACCATTTAAAAACAATATAATCTAATAACTATAGCCCTGTTCAGGACTGTATTATCCAGAATGCTCAGCTTTAATCTATTCCCACTGCCACTATTTTCTATTTCTTCTATACTAGGGGAATTCAGTATATTCCATCTGTTATCATTTTTGTGGATAAACCTCTAGTACACTATTCTTACAGGATGGAATGTAAACTCTTCTATTAGCAACTATTCAGACAAATCTTCTAAACAAAGGCTTCAAAGGGGTGTTTTGCTTTCTCAATGCAGCACTGGAGGTAAGCCTAAGAAAGGCTGAATCGAGGATATTTAACTTTTGGTTAAAACTGAATTTTTCCTCACAAAGCTAGCTGACTGTTTCTATGTATCCCGGAAACTAATAGAGCAAACTGCTGCAGAGATCGCGTTTTTCCTAGATGTTGGTAGAAATGGGCAGTGGCCAAACAAGAGAGATGCTAAAGCAGACACTTAAAGAGATATGGCCATAAACGAAGACTGAGGTAGAATTTTTGAAAGCACAGTAGTAAGAATCTGGTTGATTAATCTCCAGGTAGCACCACTATCTTAAGCAGCTTATTCTTCCATGTCACTGCACCCTTGCATTTTTAAACAAACTATTTTCAGCAATTCTTAAGGGCAGATAAACACTCTGCTCAGAGAAAAACTGCCCATGTGAGAAACTGCAAAAGAAAACACCTTGTGAATATTTGTCTAATACCTCTTCTATAGGGATCATTCTGTCATCACTATAGCTTTTTTAACACAAAAATTTCCAGATGTTCTTGTTGACTTTTAGGTAAATTATCTACTTGGAGACAAAGATTCCAAAATAACATGGCCAGTCTCATAGTTCTGTTTGGCAGTATAGTGAGTATAGCAACATTGAAAGAGGAGCAGAAAGTGCAGAAAGACAGAAATCAGGGGTCTTCCTTGTGTATTATTGCATATTACTCTATTTTATGTTACTTACCCTTTAAAATATTTGCTTTCATTATTTTTGTTACTACCATTTTAAACCTACATTTTGCTTTTTTCTTAGGTAATATATTAGGCAATGAACTAAGTAAAACCACTGTTTTAAATAACTAGATTTAGCTGCAAAATTTCGCAAACCAAAACAATTGAGGGCAAGCACATATTTTAAGGGGAAGTGATTAAAAACTCCAATAAAAAGCAAAGTAACAAAGTTCTATAACCATTATCATGTTCTTCTGGAAATGTGTAGAGCCGAGGTGGCGCAGTGGTTAGAGTGCAGTACTGCAGGCTACTTCAGCTGACTGCTAGCTGTAGTTCGGCGGTTCAAATCTCACCGGCTCAAGGTTGACTCAGCCTTCCATCCTTCTGAGGTGGGTAAAATGAGGACCCAGATTGTTGGGGGCAATATGCTGACTCTGTGAACTGCTTAGAGAGGGCTGTAAAGCACTGTAAAGCGGTATATAAGTCTAAGTGCTATTGCTATTGCTATGTTGTTTAAAAGCATACTTAGGCAATTTATTATGCTTTTGCCTGTGCTTACTTTAAGATTTTAATTTTGTAAAAAAAAAAATCCTTCATCTTTTAATGTTTTGGATGATATTTAGTGGTTAAGACACCAGGCTAGAAAATTGTATGTATGTATAAATAAATAAATACATTGCCCTATATATAGCATTGAAACACAGGTGATATGTGCTAAATGTCACTTTAATAATTGAAAATAAAAATTTAAAAGTGAAAAATGATTTAAGTACTTTAATATGCAGCTAGCTACATCTGTAGTATGCTTAGTTACAGATACACAATAAATAAGGGTACTATTGCTACTAACACTAACACCATCACTATCACATTAATATTATTTTAAAACATTAAACTACCCAATTTTAGATAACAAAAAAGTCAGATAATTTTCTAGTCAGGAGATGGCAGTAATGTGCCTTGGATAATTAGTAAACCCCTGACACAATTGCTTAACCTAATCCTACACTGCAAAACATTCACAAGCCTCAGAATGAACAATCTATACTTGTTTCATATTGTGACAAAGTCAGCTGCAACTTTTCGAGATCAGAATAAAGCGCGTATTTCTGAACTAGATCTTATTTTCACTGAAACCGAAAAGACCTCCCTGTCAAAACTACTATTTGAAGCATGTAAAGTTAAAAGGATGCTAAAATCAACCTTAAGTCTTAAGGAATTGTGTCTAAATTATTTTCTTAGTAGCATTACAAAAGTAGTTTGTCCAGCTAAAAAAATCCTTCCCCATGCAAAAATAAGCCAGGACTGAGCACACTTAATTTTGTGATTGGTCCTGGGAACTAGGTGCTGTCTTACCTTGAGGGATCGATAAAGAGGGAATTTTCTTGGCCGCACTACAGAATTCTTTTGCTATGGCTTTCTTCCAGTATGTGTTTTTGATTCCCTGGTTGATTTTACAAGCCAAGCAATGCGTGGCCACATGCTACTGGCCAGAAATGCTATTTGGGCTGAAAATGGCAATGCTGCTAAATTACAATCCAACACATGTCTTAAAAGACTGCCAGTTTTTACCATTTTATGAACTTTCCAAGCAAGATTTCCATATTTTATAATTTAATGCTTTTCAGATGAACTGTACTGGAGAGATTGTACCTTCATTTATACAGATTATGGATTTTAATTCAGTTACTGTAATTTTATTCAACCTAGCAGTTTAAGTGATTCAAAAGGATGAGAAGAGCAAATGTTACTGTACTGGTAAACCAATTAAGAGTTTATAGCAGAAGTGGGCAGCACAGCCCTCTGACCACAATTGACAACAAAATACAACAATACACTACTGGGTGGGAAATAGGCAAAGCCTATATGAAACCTATCTGAAATAAATAACTTTATTACTACTTTAAAAAAAAATGGAAGAAAAACATCGTTGTATCATCTATCAAACCAGGAGCATGGAAGGTAACCGGAAAATCCTTGTATCGTGTGCTCTCCAACTACCATGAATTATTATTCCATCCTTCTGTCCCTCAACAGTATTAACCGCAGGCCCAGCCACCAAGGAATTGCCCACCCTGCTTTACAAATGTACTTGCTTTCTCCCATAAAAACCTGCCTAAAATTTGAGATCTGGAGAGACTCTTCTCAGAGCTTCCTCATCTATGAGACCATATTTTTCAGAGTGTATTTTAGTTCCAGAGCACCTGCATTTAAATATTTAGCTTTACATACCAGGAAAAATAAACACTGTATCCACACTGGCCTTTCAAATAAATTTTCTGGTTTACATGTTATCAATTTTTCAAATTTAATTATAGTGCCCACTGCTGACAATGGATTTGGATTTTTGTTTCTATTAACTTTTTAACTCATTGCTTTGATTCTTTTAATGTTTACTTCATTACTTCAAAAAGAGTTCTGAGAAAGGAAGTAGAACTTGCCCTCTTCTGAGTTATCACTTTAATAAATGCACCCTGTAATAGCGATGACACATATTTTAAAATAAGGGTTGAATCAAGTTATACTGAGATTGCTAGAAAGATTGGGAAACTGCTGACTTGTTTTCTGCAGAACATGCTTTGCTAAGAAATGCTATGACTCAAAATTTATGACTTAATGGAAAATAGTATGTCGGTGTATTAAAAAAATTCCCCTAGCCATTTTCTTCAGTTTCCCAATATTGCATGCACGTCAGACAGTGATATGTTAATATGTGACCAAAAAACCCTATGAGTGAGTTTCCTTGGATATTATTTAAAAACAAAAACAAATACTGGAATAAAGTCAAAAGCTGAATAAAGAGTGAAAAATTATACAGCTGTATTATTTTGATTATTTGTAACTACAGTCAAAGCTTTTAAAATGTTTGTTTATAACTGATTGAATAAATAGTATATAAAATATAAACACTAAAGAGCTTGTTATCTGCCAACCCCCACCTATAAATACAAAATTTTTAAGATTTATGATTTCCTATAGGTTGAACTCTTTGCTCCATAGAGACTGTTTTTAATGAAGGTGGCTTAAAAAACTATTGACAATATGTACTCATTGGGTATCTTATTAGAGAGTCTCTGCTCATTAGGCTTCGAAAATGCCAGAAGTGCTCTCAAGCAGCATATCTGGGACATTGACCTTCTGACCAATTTAAGGTTAAGTTCTAGGCCTATAGTTTGGGAGATTCTTCCAAAAGGATTTGTGCCACTTATCATCCATTACAATATAGTACAGACATTTCATAGGGCCGTGATGGCGAACCTATGGCACGCGGAGCCATATCTGAGGGCACGCAAGGCGTTGCCCTATGTCAGCTCCAGCGCGCATGTCCAGCTGATTTTCGGCCTTCCGGAGGGCGGGGGGAGATCGTTTTCGCCTTCCCCAGGCTTCAGGAAAGCCTCTGGAGCCTGTGGATGGCGAAAAACGGACCCAACAGGCCTACCGGAAGTTCAGAAACGAACTTCCGGTTGGGCCATTGGGCCGTTTTTCACCCTCCCCAGGCTTCAGGAAAGCCTCCAGAGCCTGTGGATGGCGAAAAACAGACCCAACAGGCCTACCGGAAGTTCGCGCGCGACCTTTTGGCACCCGAGCAAAAAAAGGTTCGCCATCACTGTCATAGAGCATTTACCTTGGCCAGGCTGAAGCCAATGTGCTCACCAGTCCTCCTTGGATACTATAAGGATATCTCTGTATGACAGCCCATAGGCCCCTGTAGAAATGGCTCAATAGCATTTCTGAGCCACCTCCATCTTTGATGTTCCCTTTTCAAGGACTCTCATCTATCCATCTAGAGCAGGGGTGTCAAACTGCCGGATACGTCACGTGCAGGCCACGCTCACCCCAGCTCCGCAAATGGGGAAAATGTCATAAAACGTCACGTGATGGCAACGTGACGCGGCAAGTTTGACACCCGTGATCTAGAGGAATTTCCAGGCATTTCTTCTATTCACTTTATTTGTAGGTAAAGTAAATTCTTCCATTTGCTTGAATTTTGTTTATTTTCCTTTATTTTATTCTGCTATTTTACTACCTTTTTATGTTATATTTTTTACACTTTACACTTTATTATATATCTTATATTTACACCACACACATACAAATACACATACATACAGGTAGTCCTCAACTTACAGCC
The DNA here is from genome assembly GCA_003457575.1 of Thermophis baileyi. Classification (NCBI taxonomy): domain Eukaryota; kingdom Metazoa; phylum Chordata; class Lepidosauria; order Squamata; family Dipsadidae; genus Thermophis; species Thermophis baileyi. The sequence goes on along the minus strand of QLTV01002419.1, from coordinate 2,653,438 downwards.
ATTCTTTTAATGACTGTTCAAAGTTACAATGAAACTGAAAAATGTAACTTACAACTAGTTCTTGCATTTACAACTGTCGCAGCATGCATTTACGATGGCTGCGGCATCCCAGAGTTGTATGATCACAATTTATAACTTTTCCAGCTAACTTCCAACAAGCAAAGGCAAGGGGGAAGTTGGATTCATTTAATGACCTTGTGATTCACTTAACAACTGCAGTGATTTGCTTAACAATTGTGGCAAAAAAAGGTAGTAAAATGTAAAATCATTAACAACTAACTTCCTTAGCATAGGAAATTCAAGTCCCGAGGACTACCCTGTATAAGATTTTATCTTGCTGGTTTTTTGGTGGTAGCAAGTAAAAGAGTCTCAAGGTTTTTAAAATTACCTTAATTTTTATGAGCTCTAAATTATAGATACTTAGCAATAATGCATTTAGAAAAAATAGGCAAATAATATGATTTTGGAAAGATGTATTGAAAAGTACATGTAAATTTCTGTCAGGCCTCCGGCTAAAATATTTTACAGGAGTCAAAAGAGAGACCTTTCTTTGCTTTTTGTTAAAACTTAGAAATACTGTTCATTGCATATGCAGATGTTTCTGCTGATTAGATATCTTCATGACATCTTTTGGTGGGGGTTCATCCCTATTATTTATATGCATTCCTTAAATGTTTCCCATTACTAGTTTATTTTTTATCTTATGCTTAACTAAAGCTTTAATTTGTATTTTTAATAAAAATGAAAATTGGGTCTGATTTCATAAATAAATCCACAAACAAACAAACACTGTTATTTCAGACCTGATGTCAGCAAAAGTCCATTGTGGTTACTAGAGATAACAACATACTGATTTTAGCTTTGATGAAATAAATCAGCTTTACATCCTCTTACTTCTAATAATCTTAATCTTTGGTCCATTAATAAAATGTAACACAACTTGATTTCTTTTCATTTTTTCTTTATCCATTCTCCTGAGATTTTTCAAAAATTTAGCAACCCCCTTGTAAATCCAATATAAAACAATTATCCAGGTCACTCTCTTGGTTTATTGTTTGTATATCCCTTTTAATTATTAAAACATCAGCTGGTTTCCTTTATATGACCAGTATAGTATCTTTTTCCATGTCATTCTTGCCATTCATTTGTGAATTCACTTTCAACTACGTTTCTTGTCACCCAGAACTTGGTCCTCTTCCATAACATCTTTTAGATAGTCTCCCTAAAGAGAAAATGTCTCTTTTGACACTATTAATGTCTGAGTCCATTGTTCAAAATATCCTTTAATATGTGCAATGTTAAGACTATTTTGCTTCATTCTATAATTGTAAGTTGAGTTTATAATTTTCTTTCTTTAGCCAACTATACAGATACAGCTCACCAGTGGAGGTGGCTGATGGGGTAAGAAGACTTCATTCTTCTCCTGTACGTCTCTTCGCTCTCTTAGTTTCAGTTTTAGTACAGTTTTTAATAATATTTTAATCTGTATAGTTTTAATGTTTTAATTATTTTTTTACTGTTTTATAACTTGTAAGCTGCCCAGAGTCACTTTCTAGGGGAGATAGACAGCATAAAAAATAAATATATAAATAATAATAAAAACGTGAAAACTGTATATAATTATATTAGGAAGCAATTAAAACAAGAGTAGAATAATTAAAATTCAAACTTCAAAAGGCAAGGGGGAGACCCTTTAAGTATGTGTGGTGTCAGGATACACAGATGAATGGGGTAGAGCTTTTGTATTGTGATGGTCTGATATTTTTGCCATTCTCCCTCTCCCCCAATGCCACTCTCTTACGCTTACAAACTAGGGATATACTTAGACCTTCAAAGGACATAGTGTAGTTCTCAGAAACTCTTCAAACTTTTTTATAGAATTTGGGTCAGATTTTATTGCTATAACAATCTTTTCTCTCCTGTACACCAACTTATCTAATAGCCTTTGATCTGCTACCACATTTAGCTGCCATTTGCCTATCTAGCAGACACAGCCTATTTAAGCCACACAAGCAGAGGTGCACTAAGTATGGCTGCATCCTTGTCTTCCTCAGCCAACTGCTTGGGTAACTACACTCAATCCTCCAGCATCTCCCTTCTTTTCATATTTCTCTCCCTACTTGTTCATTTGACAAATTCTGATTTCTACTACTACCACTTGGCTACTACATATTGCGGAAAGAATGCTTCTCACTTGCTAGGCTGCATTCCTACTGATTTCCTTTCCTCCCTAATTATTTATTTTGTTTTACTGATAATACTGCCTTGTTCCCAGATCCTTTACAATTCAAAAACAACTAACATAATGGAAAATATACATTACATTTCTGACCCTCTCATATTATTATTTAGGACTATGCTTAATAACGAACTTCTAAAGAAAAAGAAATTATGAATCGCATCTTCTCTCATTAACATATTTTAAAGTGAAGGAGAGCAAATTCTGATCAGGAACCAACAACATTAACCAGTAATGTAGGAGTAAAATCACAGGTTTAAAACGTATTAGGCAATATTCATCAGTGTAAGTGGATTGCCACTCAGAATATTCTTAATCCTTTCTTTCTTCCTTCTTTCTGAGTTTCATTTGTCATTCTGGCATTTATGTTGCTCACAATGCTGTAGGCCAAAATAATATTAATAATCATATTCCTAACATTTATACAAATCTGAATTGCAAATAAGGAAAATTTTATCCATTTTATTTCTAAACAAACAAAATTACTGCAAATGGAGATTCATTTTTAAAAAAATAAATAAATGAACATATAAATCTTACAATTCTCATACTTTCTTCTAGCCTAGATTTTGGGACAAAGGAAATTTAGTAATTTAGAAATGATAGATTTTGTACATATTACAAAATAAACAAGGATCTGGAATGACTTTATCTTCCTAACAAACGAGAGCAGATGAATCTAAATCACAAGATAGAGGGGAGAATAACGAATTAGGGCTGTTGGTTAATTCAAGCTTCTTTGATTCCCCACCACAATATTTTTTCAGATTCCCCCAAAATGTGGAACAGGAAATGGAGAAAGTGGGGAATGGAGGATTGCCCATTCATTTATTACATCCATAGTCATTATTCAAATTCAAATTCACAGTAGCTTACTAAGAAAAATTAAAACAAAATAAAACATCAGTAAAAACAATAAAACATGCATTATCCAACTCATTCATCAGGTCAGCTGGAAAAAGCCATGTCTGTAGGTGCAGCTCACAGTGCAGTGATTAGGATTAGTCCTGCAATCACTTTTTATAATTAGATGAAGGCATTTGATGAAATTAGTGTTAATAATTCATGTTATCCCTGATATAACAGGCTTGTCCTGTTCTTGTAAGAGTATGGCATTTATTTTCTTTGATCTTAAAATGACGTCAGTACAATTTAAAATCTTTTTTGCATAATACATTAGGACAATTCAGAGAATGTTTAATAGAGATTGTCCACCATTTTTGTCCTATCAGAAATGCAAATCAGAAATTGGAACATTAACTCATATCCATTTGGAGTAGAAATCCATAGGATTATTAACATGATTATAGACTATGTTGCATGTCAAAAATGTTGTTAATATGTTTATCTTGATTGTATCTTAGGGCTTGGAATCTATAAAACAAAACAAGAATGTGTGTGTATGGTGTGTACGAGTTTTGTGTATGAGTTTGTACTGAATACTGGAAGAATAAATCTATATTTAATCTGTGGCAATGAATTGTTGATATATATTACTTGTCACCATTTGAATTGAATTATTCATTTTAGAAAAGGGATAAGAAGGCAGATTTTCAAATTATTTCAAGATTTTTAGGGTTTTTTTTCTTCTTCATCATATAATTTATAAAGAAGAATATTTGTAGCTCAGGGTTGACATGAGGGGTCCTTGGTCGTCTCTGAGCTTGCTTGTTTTCTTGCAGATGTTTCATTACCCAAACTAGGTAACATCATCAGTGCTAGAGAGCACCAAGGACTCCTCATGATATAATTTTTCAGGCCTTGTTTTCCCCTCAGAACGGCCTACAATCAAAGAATTGGCTGGAAAGAATAGCATGTAAAATTCAGCACATACAGAATACCAAAACCTCACTACTTCTTAATAACCACTTCAGGACTGGCATATTTTTCCTTCATTGAGAACCTATTCATTCTCAAATTCCAGGCTCTTTTTACTTGTCTCTTATTAAGGTTTCCACATTTTTCATCTCCTTTACCTCAGACAATACCTCTTTCTCCATTACTCGTTCTATTTCTTTCCATACCTCAGTTTTCCTCTTTGCAGTCACAATCCAGTTTACCTATCTGTCACCTGCCCAACATGGCTCCATTTTCAAAAGAATTCATACAAAGTTATGAAGTCAACTAAACTAATATCCATCCTTGCTGAATGATTCTGGTCTTTTTCTTTGCAATTTTGGTCAATGGAAAGGTCTGTGCCGTAAGAACAACTTAGCCAACATCAGAACACTGCGCAATGTAGACTGCATTAGTTAATACCAAATTGTGTTTTTTTTTGTTTCAGATAATACCACAGAGCATCCATAACATGAAAATGGAAGCTTATATATCTTAGGGAAGCCCATATTTAAATCCTTAGCTGTGCAAACAAACAAGCAATGTTATTAAAAAGTTACTGTTTAAGATTAAATATCACTTTGCTCTTGTATCTAAGCACGTATTATCATAATCATTAATAAAATTTGTGATGGATGTCCTCTGTAGACTCCTATGTAGCAACTGATAAGAGGAAAACAGGAAAATAGTAAAAAGCTGTCTCTTTATTTTATAAAGGGCCCAAAATGAACCAATGAATTATATTTTGAAACTTAAGTGCTATGAACAATCAATCATAGTTTACCTCACTGATGGGCTGCCCATGGGAAGTCAACTCCAACTCTTGAGGTCTTGTCATCTTGTCAATGTCCAGGGAGTCCATACTGGATGCTGCAGATGTGATACTAGATCGGGAGGAATTACTGATAGAACGGACTTCAGCATCACTCACAGTACCAGCTGATGCTGTCCTCCTATGCTGAATAGCAACTACAGGCTTGCTATCTTCAATTATAGATTGCTGAGCTGCTTCATCCATACTCAGAGACGCTTTCTCTAACTGCGCAGTAATGTCATCCAGAGAGAAGACAGCATGTGAAGGCTTTGTTACTTGACTAGATGAAGATAATCCTTTCATGCTACCGTGCTTGGAAGGAAGTCGGCTACCACTTAATGGTTTCTGGGTCATTTTCCCTTCTATGGGAAAACATTTCATTGATGCACTGTTGGCAGACTGTGACCCAATGCTACTGAGCTCCTGCTCTATGGAACAAAGATCTGCCATAAGAGCATCAAGATCTACAGTCTCACCTTGGTTCAAGGCTTCTGCAGTGAATGACAAGAACATAAACAATATTCCAATTTCAATTATCAGGTTCCACTATGTCAAAGATATTTTAGTTTAATGTTAGATTTACTTGATTAGTTGGGCCATGCAGAGCCATCAAAAAGAGGTTTTTTTGGATTCTCCCCCCCCCCAAATTAAAACAGCTATCTCTTTTTCTAGATTCATGGATCAGGTTCAGAAGTTGTTCACAACTGTCTCTGCAGGCATCTGTATGCACAGCCACTTTGTTTTGCTGGGGAAAAAAGATGAAGTGCATACACATGCAGGCAGAAATAGCAGCAGTTTGGGAAGAAATGTGACTGCCTTAACAATATTATTGATCAATTTATGGAAATTATTGTCAGGCTTTCTGTTTTTACTGCATGGGCTGTATTTGCACATAATGTTAAGAAAAAACCATGGTCTGATAAACAAGTTAATTCTATTTTTGTAGATCAGCGAAGAAATAATGAATTCCTCATGTCCTAATTTGTTTTCTCCATATCTTCCACTTCCCAGAGGAAATGGGCAGAGAACAAATTAATTAATTATTCTGGATTCAAATATAAATCAAGCCATATTTAGAACAAGTCAGAATTCTCTGCAAAGGCAGAGGCCCCCCCCTTGCAGGGCGATCCAAAGCGGGGAGGGGGATGCTGCAGAAAAGGCTGCCTTCCACCTGGGCCCGCATGCCTCCCGTGCCAGCTCAGTGGGGCTTGGGGCTCCGAAGCAGCCCACTGGCTTCCCATCCGGCCACCTGCCTGCTCTCTTTGGCCGCTGCTGCCACTCCGGGAACTCGGCTTGCGGAGTCCGGCGCTCCGGGGGAAGGAGGCTCAGCTGCGGCGGTGCTTCCCGCTGGTGAAGCGAAGCGAGAGGGGCAGAAGCCGGCGGTGGCCGGTGGGGCGGCCTCCCTACGTGGGGAGAACCGCCCGCCCCATTTCTGCAAAGGCAGAGCCCCCCCCTGCAGGGCGATCCAAAGAGGGGAGGGGGATGCTGTAGAAAAGGCCGCCTTCCACCTGTGCCTCCTGTGCCGGCTCCGCGGGCCTTGGGGCTCTGAAGCAGCCCACTGGCTTCCCATCCCGGCCACCTGCCTGCTCTCTTTGACCGCCGGCGCCACTCCGGGAACTCGGCTTGCGGAGTCCGGCGCTCCGGGGGAAGGAGGCTCAGCTGCGGCGGTGCTTCCCGCTGGTGAAGCGAAGCGAGAGGGGCAGAAGCCGGCGGTGGCCGGTGGGGCGGCCTCCCTACGTGGGGAGAGGGCCAGGCCCGGCCACGCCACCGCGGAGCTTTCCCTTCGGCCTGGGTGGCGGCGCTTACCCGGGCGGGCCAGTGCGGGTAACCCTTCATCTTCAACAGGGCACTGCACTTGTAGTCGCGCGGCCGGCGCGGAACATGCCGCAGGCGGAGAGGCCGATGCAGCCCCCGCCGAGGCCGCCCAAGCCGAGTGATTGCCGTGCCTCCCCAGCAACAGGCATGCTGGGGCCTCCTTGCCCGCCTCCATGCGCTGCGCGTGGAAGGGGCTGCTGCCACCACTCTCGCCACCCTCTCTCCCCACCTGGCTGCAGACGTCCGCCTGCCTGAAGCAACCTCCCGAAGCAACCCCGCCGCCATTCACTTTCTTCCTTCTCCCACCGCAAAACAAAAGCGGGCCGAGTTCCCAGAGTGGTGCCGGCGGTCGGCCGGGCCGATCCGCAAAGAGAGCAGGCAGGTGGCCGGGTGGGAAGCCAGTGGGCTGCTTCGGAGCCCCAAGCCCCGCGGAGCAGGCACGGGAGGCACGCGGGCCCAGGTGGAAGGCAGCCTTTTCTGTAGCATCCCCCCTCCCCTCTTTGGATCGCCCTACAGGGGGGGGCTCTGTTTTTGCAGAAACGGGGCAGGTGCATGTGCAGCAGCCCCGGGATGTCCGCTTGCCCTCCCGGAGCATTGCTGCCGCCCTTCCCAGCGTCTGCATTTCCACCAAGGGCCACCCGCCCACCCACTGGCCGGGCTGGAGGCTGACCTCGGAAGGCAAGCGGGTGTGAGGGACCTCCGGGAAGGCTGCGTGGAAAGCAGGCAAGCATGGCAGGGCTGCGGGGAAGGGAGTAGGCTGCTAGCTCCCTTCCCCATGGCCCCGACATGCTTATCTGCCTTCCACGTGGCCTTCTGCTTGCCTGCCTTCGCAAGCTGGGGACGCCAGGAAGGCCGCGTGGAAGGCAGGCAAGCATTTTGGGGCTGCAGGCTGCGGGTAGGGAAGGCAGGCTTGGATGGTCGGGGGTGGCAGGGGCAGCTAGGTAGGCCGCAACTTCGCAGGCTTACCTGGCAGGCAGATCAGGGGCGCAGCGCTTCAGGCAGGCAAGCTGCAGAGCAGAGACTGGGCGGGGCAGGGCAAGCGAGCAGCGACTGGGAGACTGGTTCGGGGCATGGCCAGCCAGCCGTCGCTACCGGTTTGGCGAACCAGGCCACATGTTTGCTAACGGTTCTCCCGAACCAGTCCGAACCGGTAGCATTTCACCCCTGAGAGTATTTTACTGACAAGAATAAACAATAAATTTATTTATGGCCACATTCATATATCATGCTGGACCAAAATCAAATCAATCACATTATGGCTTAGCATTATGTGTAAGTCAAACTACTAATTTATCTGATGTGGGTTTAAATTATTTCTGCTCCATGAAATTTTATCAAAATTTCAACAGGAGAACTTTATTTAGAAAAATAATATGTACTGCATACTTATAGATGAACTAATAGGTTTCAATAGGATTTTTTGTTTGTTTTGTGCTCAAATATACAACTTTATTTTTCCCCCCTAGTTGAAATAATTTATCAATCTTACCATTCAGGTTGTACATGGAAAAGCGATAAGAGAAGTTGGCAATATTAGCATCCTGGCGAAGAGGGGATCTTTTAACTGGTTCCATAGGCTTGTCTGTATCCAAACTCTAAATAAATAAATTTGAGAAAAATAATCAAGAACCATATCATATACATAAATGAACATAAGGAAATAAATACACCTCAACAGATATTTTTTCTTAGAAAAAATTGTGTGTACAAAATGTTTAATGGCTACCAATAATTAATCTATGTCAAAATAAAATATTTTTACGGACCTTTATATAGACAAGAAAAATATATCCAGTTATCTATGATATAGGGCCATAGTTACTGCTGATTTAGTATCAGGGACTGTCTTGATCAAGCAAAGTTGGGAACTATTGGTGGTAACCCTAAGCACTGAAATGAGCACTAGAGCCAAGGTGGGGGTCCACAGACAGGGAAGGAGGAAGAGGAGGGAGTGAAAAGTGGGTTAAATGGCTAGGCCAGATACTGCCCTAGTGATTGGAAGTGTATTCATTGGGGGAAAGGGAAATAGGGAATTTGTTGTCCACCTCCTCTTCTGCCTTGTTATCTAGTGATAGGGGATTATTGGAGACTCAGGAATTATATAATAAGACAGAAATCCAAACTCTGATATAATATTAAGCATACCAAAGGGCTAGGGGTTTTTTAACCTGGTGAGCTGCTTTCAATGATAGGAAGAACAACATAAGAGCAATCAAATATTCTGTGTAAAAATACTGCTTGTAAATTATAATCTCTCTTGCTGATATAACCTATATTATCAAGAGCATTACCCTAAATCAATCTGCTAGTGGATTACAGCAGTCACACTGGCTGGAACTAAGGACATTTTTACACACATACACACACACTGAGGATGCAAGTTATAGAAAGCTGTTATAGCAAGCAAGAGTGATCTCTTTTACTGTTTGCATCTCATAGAATTATAAACAAACTTTAACCTGTGTGAGTTTATCCAACTCTCCAAGCCAAGCCCCAAACATCTTATCCAGATCCTGATCTTCTTTATCACTATCTTCTTCTGCACCATGATCAAGTTCTTCATCTGAGAGCTGCTCCATCTAAAAGAGAAAACGATTTTTAGAAATGTAAAGGCTTTAGCTGTTATCTGCCATATCATTTGTTCCCACCAATGTTAGCAAGAGTGGATAATAGTGAAGTTGAAATATGAAGGTCCCAGGATACGTGTCCCAGGATAATGTTGCAGGATCCAATCTGGGTCGGTCCACCAAGAGTGAAATTTCACTGAGTTATAATATTGTAGGAGTTATTCTATCCATCTCTGATCTTTGCTCCAGACAAACTGCACATTCAATGAGCCAATAGGTCTAGCTGGCATATATTTCAGTTTTGTCATAGCAGCAAGCCAAAACTATCATTGCTCTTTTCTTTGTAATCCTATTTGGCATGCTCTCTACTCTTTAGGGAACTACTATTCTGTTTCTCATTCTTCCATAATCTCTTTTTCTTCTCTGAATGCTTAAAGCATGTTTCATCTTTAAGGGACTAAAAACTTTCCAAATTCCAATGGTGCAGAATATCTTCCTGAAAGGTCAAAAAGGACCAAGAAGGGTGCACGCTCCCATCCATTTCTCAACAAAGGTTATCCAACTACAGCAATCAATGGTGACTCAATCCCATACCCAGCTCAGAAACCAGATTGTAAGGGATCTGGATAATCCACTTCCTCTAAGATAGTTTTTAGGTGAATCGCTATGTTAGTTCAAATCTTCTTTTGTGATGGTTGGGACACCAGTACCAATTCCTACTTTCCTGTAGTGATGTTCTCTCCAATACAACTTTTCAGATGCATATGACAATTAACACAAAGGTTTGCAATTTCCTCACTTGTTCTCTTTAATGCTAAATATCTTTTTCTTTACCCACATAAACTGCTATTTTATTAAAAAGTAGCCTCCTCATCTAGCAAAATGGCCTTGTGCTTTATTGTTTCCTTGTTATTCTCTGACTATCCTGGCTGATTTATTTGCTTAACTAAAGTCAATATTCATGAAACAGGAACTTAGTGAGTAATCCTACTTGGTTAGCAGACTTTCTTACACTATACAAAATGAGTTAGAACAATATTCGGGTACAGAGTTCACTTACCACCAACTTTTAAAACCTTATGTAAAAGCTAACCTAGTTTTGATTTCTACAGATATTTAAATAAATACATATTGCTTTTTAAAGATTAAACTAGCTTGGATTTCTTTTCACATTCAGATAAATATTTCTTACTGCGTGTGTTTTGTATTAAAGAGAATGTGAAACTGGAATCTATCAGTGGAACATTGCTACTCACTGTCAAGCAAATAATCTTGATATATAATATAAGCTTGAAAACTTTTATGTCATTTTATTTGGAAGAAAGAGGAAGACATTGGCAAAAAAAATGTATTGTATTTTCCAACTGGTTATTTTCTCACAAAATCAAATGCCCAATTTGAGAGAATAGCCGACGTATTTTTGCCAGCTCCTTTTAAAAATTATTTTAATTATAGAATTAAAAACAAAAACAAAAAGTGGTACAGATAAAATAAATCAATACAAACAGATAACACACAGAACCAAATAAAATTAAGCTTTTATGAAAACATTTAGATATGTTTATAATATATCCTTACACACTGGTGCTTCTTTCAAATCCAAAATGTTGTTCTAGATTTCTTAGCCACAGATTCCAAGTGTCTGTTATTCTAATTATATGCTGGATTTTATTTTATATTATTTTAATTGTTTGCCTTAAAATTTGTCTTGACTTCTGGCAACTGGTCTGGACAAGTTCATGCAGTTTTCTTGGCAACGTTTTCGGAAGTAGATTGCCACTGCCTTCTTCCTAGGTCTGAAAGTAAGGGAGTGGCCAAAAGTGACCCAGCTGGCTTTGTGCCTAAGGCAGGACTAGAAGCCATGGTCTTCCTGTTACCAGTCTTAATCACCAAACCAAACTGGGTCTCTGCTGGCATTAATATATAAGAATTGATGCGTTTCCAAGGACAACATCCTCCTATATATTAATTTTTAAAAAAGCCACAAGAGCTGCTCCTTACAGAAATATATCAACGGTATTATTTCCGGTGCAGAACAAAAAATTCTCAGGCAAGATATGTATTTAAGGAAGCACTTTGCTTTGTTTCAAGTAGAAGACAGATATATTATCTTGTTAGGACCTTATGATTATTGTCTTAAGGAATACATGTTTAAAACCAAATGAATAGTTTTTCCTCAATAATTTATGTTAGGTTAATGAAAGGGAAGAATGGAAAGCACTCAAAATGCAGGCAATAACCAAGTTAACAATGACAAAGCAGCTTAATATAACTTGTCGAAGATGTCACTGTCCTAGATTTCTTCAACAGAAAGATATGTAAATAAAACCTTTCCTTTGGCTTTTTAATATATGTAGGCAGGTTTAAAATCTGAAGAAGACATGCATGTTGCCAATACTGACTGCTGAAAAACTAATAATATCTGGCCATGTCCATAATCTGTTTCTCTAAAGGTCAGAGGATTTACAATTATATTTATCCAGGGGAAAGCATAAATTTAATTTTGGTTACAGATTATGAAAGCTTTTAGCAGGCCTAAACGTTTATTTATTTATTTTCCCCCAAATCGTATCAAATTGGATCTTATATTAAGAAGAGTCACCAGCTGCCTTGAAATTGGGGGTGGGGGACGGGGGAGAGCAGAGACCCTATTCTCCTCATCCCATCACTTTACTCAGGCCTGTAAAAACTTCACCAAGCAGCCAACCTAACAGGGATATTATGTAAAGGAAAAAGAAACAAACTCCAGTCTCATTGATTATAAGAAAACTGAGGTTTGAATCCTGTTACCTTCCTTTGAAAGCTACTAAAAGCATGCTGAATTGGTATTTGTTTCCCTTGTTTTCACCAACCCACCAAGTCAGGGTTGAAATAAAAAGGGAAGGGAAAGGAGAGAGATTGAAGTAGAAAAGGGATTATACATGTAAATGACAGCTATTCCATTGCTTTATTTCCTAAATGTTAATTAATACTTTATTACTGATAATTTATTGTCTTTATTTAGATAAAGTTAAAAATCTAATATCTATATAACAAGCAACATACTCATTTACTTATTGTGTTAATATTCTGGAAAAAAATGCCATACAACAGATGTCAAGAGCAACTTCTGTACAAAGGGGTGGTGGTGTCAAATTTGTGCCATGGACGCTTTGCCCCCTTTGTCCTTGTTTTAGAGCACTGCATACAAGCACACCTGCTCATGGTATCAGCATTTACCATGAGCAGGTGTAGAGTGACCAAAATGAGCAGGAGGGCAGCCCTACCCCTCAATGGGTATAGAATACAGGTAGTCCTCAACTTACGACCACAATTGAGCCCAACATTTCTGTTGCTAAGCAAGCCAGTTAAGTGAATTTTGTCCCATTTTACAATCTTTCTTGCCACAATTGTTAAGTGAATCACTGCAGTTGCTAAACTTAATAGCACGGCTGTTAAGTGAATCTGGCTTCTCCATTGACTTTGCTTGTCAGAAGGTCGCAAAAGGTGATTACCAGGACACTGAAACCATCATTAATATAAATCAGTTTCTAAGTTTCTGAATTTTGATTAAGTGACCATGGAGATGCTGCAATAGTCATAAGTGTGAATAACGGTCATAAGTCACTTTGGAAAAGCAACTAATCGTCTCCATTTCCTCTCTCTAGCATTCTATTGGACTCCAGTTGAGTGCCAATGCATATATAGGGAGAATTTCTCACAATGAGAATTTCTCAGGGGGCGGGGGAAGGTTAAAGTGGACTCTTTTTGCAGTTGTCCCTGCTCTGGTAAGTTTGGGTATAAGCACTGAGGTGAGAATATGGGCAGGGATATGGAACAAGAGATGGAAATGAGAATTCAAAGGAATTAACTTGCTGTTTAGGACTCAAACCATTGTTACCAGGTTTTGCTGAACAAGGCATTTATCTTCTCCCCTCATCAGTCCTCCATTTACTTCACATTTTTCTGGTGGCCTGGCAAAACTAAATTCTGGACCTGAGGTGCAAATACTCTAGGGACATTACTCCTGGGAAATAAGACAGTAGCAGCTCAGTTCAATCCGACTGCTGTCTATTAAACACTACAGCCTGGATGTTAAGCAGAAATAAAACCAGACACACTCTGCCCATAATCTTGCTATCTGAAGACACAGCATGCTGGGGGAAATGAAACTGAAATTACCAGATGCCAGTCTACAGAATGCAAATATTACTCGGTCTCAGAAGGTTAAATATGAGTGCAAAATTATTAATGAACTGACTACCTTTTATATTTTATACAAGGAAAACCTTTAAAAGAAAAACTCACGAAAACAACACAGTGGCATTTGGATGGTGCAATTTTTATTTTCTTTTTAGTTTTTCTTAAAAGCTGTTCAGTAAGTTAGAAAAATGAAAATAGTGGTAGCTAGACTATCCACATAAAAGGAAAACAGTACTGTAGATGTTTAAGTGAGTGCATTGATCATGCTGAAATAAAACAAACAAACCGAACAGCAGGGTTATTTAGCAGCTGCTCAAAGATGGCTTTATTTAGATAAACAATGCCTTGTGCTACCAGAATTTAAAGGATCTTCCCCAAATTATCAGAAGAAGCCTTCTGACAGACTGAAAGAACAGCCTAGAATAGGAGGGGCTGAGAGGTCAATTCACTCCTGTCAACCAAGTCACAGAACTGCTTAATGAGAATACTTAAAACACTTTGATTTATAACTATAAACTTACAAATAACCCTCCGCTTTAAGTACAACTTTGATATTCAAAGTGTATTAAACAATCTAAAATAGAAAATATGCTTTTACAGTTATATATTACTCTCAGAATCAGTCACCAAGTTTCTGGATTTTTCCTTTTTCTAATTCAAGCTTCAAATTAGTCTATACAGCTTTACATTTGGTCCAACTTTAAATTCAGGAGCTGTCGCTCTGAATACTGACATCCAAAACACGGTCTGCCAAATAAAACACTGCTTGCCAAATAAAATGGACTACGCTAGATTTGCAAGTTTCTGTCCAAAGGTTGAAACCGCAGAATTTTAAGAGTGGAACAAAAATTATTACAGATTGCTTATGTTCGTCTTGTCTTAAACATCTGACGTTATAGGACATTAATATTGTATTCATATTTGTTTATAAAAATTTGTAAAAATATTGTACAAGAACATATAACGAACACAGGACCAAACATTTCAAGGAATTGTTATTTTGCACAACTAAATTTAAAATAAAGGTTAAATTGGCATAAGCAGACTTTTGAGACCAACTGTCTGGAAAAGTCTTTCTGTAAAATTTTAAGAGTATGTTTTAGGAGGTAAAAGTACTCTTAATATCATCGCAGGCATTCTTATTGCCCATCATGATCATGAAGAAGCAATGACTATTTCTTTCTTCCAACTACGAATTAATACAAGAACAATCCTAATACAGATACTCTCTGGTATGGTCCTGACACTACTTAGCCTAAAAACAGTGTTGGAAAACCATACATTCCACAGTCTAAGAAAAAAACAAAGGAAATACAGTGAAACCTAAATTCAGCAGCTTGAAGGAATGGGTGATAGTTATTCCCAAACAGCATCATTCACAGTGATTTGCATAATTTGTGTAATGACATCATTAAATGATGTCCCTTGGGAGTTGGGCGGCATACAAATTTAATAAATAATAATAATAAATAAATAAAAATAATAATAATAATAATAATAAAAAAATGAGATAACCTGATGGAAATGATAATGTAAATTTATTGCGTCAACTTGACTACTTCAGGTTGACCACAGCTCTGATGCGGCCCTCAATGATCATGAAGAAGCAATGACTATTTCTGTCTTCCAACTACGAATTAATACAAGAACAATCCTAATACAGATACTCTCTGGTATGGTCCTGACACTACTTAGCCTAAAAACAGTGTTGGAAAACCATACATTCCACAGTCTAAGAAAAAAACAAAGGAAATACAGTGAAACCTAAATTCAGCAGCTTGAAGGAATGGGTGATAGTTATTCCCAAACAGCATCATTCACAGTGATTTGCATCATTTGTGTAATGACATCATTNNTTGTTAGCTGGTTTTTTTTATATTTTATGATGTTTTTCAATGTATTTTCTATACCTTGTTGTAAGCCGTTCAGAGTCCTTTGGGTGGGAGTTGGGCGGCATACAAATTTAATAAATAATAATAATAAATAAATAATAATAATAATAATAATAATAATAATAATAATAATAATAATAATAATAATAATAATAATAATAATAATAATAAAAATGAGATAACCTGATGGAAATGATAATGTAAATTTATTGCGTCAACTTGACTACTTCAGGTACAACCAACTTGTCCTTTATTTCTATTTCCAGACAGAAAATTTGTCTGTTGTATCTGAAGTCTACTGAATGGAGTTTGTTAAATTCAGTCCACATTATCTGTACACCCTGAAATAAAGTAGTGGTTGCCACACCAGGGAAAGGCACACTTTGTTCAATTGTTGGAATTGTGCCATGCCTGTTTATATGAATGTATTTAAAAAATATATTTTGGAGTACAGAGGATGATTAGGGTTTCAGCATTAAACCAGTTTTTAAGAAGAGATATTGAGTTTTGCACTCAAATTGTCTCTCCTCCCATTTACCATTTAGGCAAGTGATAACCATTAATACAGGTACCGTGTTTCCCCGAAAATAAGACAGGGTCTTATTTTCTTTTGACCCCCGAAATAAGCGCTTGGTCTTATTTTCGGGGGTCTTTTTTTTTAGGTGCAGGAGGCGGCGAGTGTGATTACCTCATGGCTGCTCGGCCCCTTAACCTCGGCCCATGGATCAGCTGATCCAGCAAGGGCCGGAAGTTCTGTCTCTCCGGGCGCCTGGATATATTTCCAGTGCACACTTGCTAGCCCCAGCTCTGCCCACAGCGCTAGGCAACCTTGCAGCCGAGGGCCCCTCTGTTCTGCAGCTCACCTTTTGGCTATGGAGCAAGCAATGACCATGGCTTGCACTCCGCGGGTGTTGCTTAGGCTCCTGCTACAATCAGGCAGAAAGCCATGCAGGCCGTCGGAATCGCCCCCGTTCTACCCGGCTGCTGCTGCTTGAGAAAAGGACAGGCGATTGTGGGAAGCGCGTGCTTACAATAGAAGCAAAGCACAGCCTGTCCCTTTCAAGCGATCAAATGTCTGTGTGAGAGAGAGGAGAGAGAGAGAGAGAGAGAGAGAGAGAGAGAGAGAGAGAGAGATAGAGATATGACGGAGGGGAGTAACAAGAATTGCAGGCAACACTGTTTGAAAGAGTTTCCTCTCCGCCGTTTCTCTTTCTCTCTGTCTCTCTCACACACACACACACACACACACACACACACACACACACACACACGATGAAAATGGCAGAGGGCAGGCAACTGGGTAAGGCCTCCAGCTCGGTGCCTGCTCAGGGTGGCGCCTGCTCGTGGGCGACCCCCACACGGCCTATGTGAGAAATGGGCTCCCTCGCAGCACCTCCTAGAGAGGAAGCCAGGGATCCTGCAGACATCCCAGCCATGTAAATGCTGCCCAATCCCCGCAACTCAAGCGAGCCACACAGCTGTTCCACCTGCCTGCCCGCCCACTGCACCTGGGCCTGCCAGGCACTGTCTGCCCCAAACCAAGCGGTGGGGAGGCTTTGGGACAGCACCCTTCTAGCACCCGCACCCTGCCAAAGGCGAAGCAGAAGCAGACGGGGGCCGCACAGGGCTCCTCCTAACCCTAACCCAGCCACGGCGCTCGTCGGGGGCAGCCCATACACGAGGCGAGTTTGAGTTTGGCATTTTACCTTCCTGCCTTTTGCGAACTTTTGGCTGCACGCTGCACGCAAGAAATCTTTCTCTCCTCCAAACTCTGCCAGAAATGAGTCTTTGTGAGACTCATCGCACCGGCGCAGCCTCTTGGAGAGAAAGATTTCTTGTGTGCAGCGTGGAGCCAAAAGGTTCCTTATCCTGGTGCTGTGTCTTACGTGCACTCTCTCCCCCCTTCGCTGAGAGGGGGGGGAGGGAAGGAAGGAAGGAGGAAAGGCAGGTGGTTTGCCAAGAAAGAAGCAGCCTCTGAATCCTGCCACTGATTTGGTATCCCAAAGTCCAATCCTTTGACACATGGTTGTCCGGGAGCAAAACTCCCTCCCGCCTCCGATAGGAACTTGCCCTCGCCAGGTGCTTTCTGGAGTCTTTCTGCTCTCTGGGCTTGATCGCGACCATTCCTGGCTTTGGAGGTGATTTCTCCGGGCCTTCCCTTAGTGGGTGACTCCTCGGCTCGCCCCCCCATCCCATTCCACCCTGTAGAGTACCTGCCTGTGTGCACAGGGCACGTTTGGAAGAGACAAGGAAGCGTGTGCCCGGGCGCGCGCATCCGACCGAGAGCGCGCCCTCCCCTGCAGCCCGAAAGGTTTGCTCGCCGGCTGCTTCTGCCACTGCACCCGGCTAAAAGTTTGGCTGTCAGCTCAGCTTCCTCAGGCAGCCCATGAGAGTTTCCTTCCCCTCCCGCTTTGCTCGTCAGCTCGAGAGCCGGAGGTGGGAGCAGAGAAGCCACCGCTAACCGTTTTGTCCTCTCGTTTCTTTGCAGCTTCTGAACAGCCAGCGAGTCCCGGCGGACCCCAACACCGCCGCTTGAACCTCCACCGCAGCATGCTCAAAGTCACCATGCCCTCCTCGTCTTCGTCGCCTCCCTTTGCCTCCGCCACCCCCACCGCCACTGGCACTCTCACCTCTGCCTCTCTCCTGGGCTGGGTCATCACCCCTGCCACTACCCGCTCCGCCAGCCCGGATTTTTGGATTGACGGCTCCAATAGGGACACCCTCACATTGGCCGTGTGGGGGTCGCCCACGCAGAGGCTGGGCCTCGGGGTGCCACCCTGAGCAGGCACCGAGCTGGAGGCGGGGGAGGGTCAGTCTCCTTACCCGGTTGCCTGCCCTCCGCCGTTTTCATCAAGTGTGTGTGTGTGTGTGTGTGTGTGTGTGTGTGTGTGACAGAGAGAGAAAGAGAAACGGCGGAGAGGAAACTCTTTCAAACAGCGTTGCCTACAATTCTTGTTACTACCGTCATTTCTCTTTCTCTCTCTCTCCCTCTCTCTCATTCTCTCTCTCTCACACACACAGACATTTGATCGCTTGAAAGGAATAGGCTGTGCTTTGCTTCTATCGGAAGCACGTGCTTCCCACAATCGCCTGTCCTTTTCTCAAGCAGCAGCAGCTGGGGGGGGGAGAGTTGGAAGGGCCGCATGGCTTTCTGCCTCACTGTAGCAGGAGCCTAAGCAACACCCGTGGAGTGCAAGCTGTGGTCGCCGCTTGCTCCATAGCCACAAGGTGAGCTGCGGAACAGAGGGGCCCTTGGCTGCAAGGTTGCCTAGCGCTGTGGGCAGAGCTGGGGCTAGCAAGAGTGCGCTGGAAATATCTCCAGGCACCCGGAGAGACAGAATTCCCGGCCCTCGCTCAATCAGCTGA
>QLTV01002419.1:2614193-2634552 GCA_003457575.1 Thermophis baileyi | reverse complement strand
CGGCGGCGGCTGGGTTGGGGGGGGGGTGATTCTGATGGGCCGCATGGCTTTCTGCCTCATTGTAGCAGGAGCCTAAGCAACACCCATGGAGCGAAAACCATGGTTGCCGCTTGCTCCATAGCCACAAAGTGAGCTGCAGAACAGAGGGGCCCTCCGCTGCAAGGTTGCCTAGCGCTGTGGGCAGAGCTGGGGCTAGCAAGAGTGCGCTGGAAATATCTCCAGGCACCCGGAGAGACAGAATTCCCGGCCCTCGCTCAATCAGCTGATCAGCGGGCCGAGGTTAAGGGGCCCAGCAGCCTTGAGGTGACCAGGGAAGGGAAGGGCTGCCTCCTGTGCTGGCCACCCCTTCACTAGGGCTTATTTTCGGGGGAGGGTGTATATTTACGCCCACCCCAAAAATCAGGCTTGGCCTTATTTTCAGGACATGTTGTATTTTCGGGGAAACACGGTAGTTCTCGACTTATGACCACAATTGGGCCCAAAATTTTTGTTGCTAAGTGAGACATTTGTTAAGTGAATTTTGCTCCATTTTACGACTTTTCTTGCTACAGTTGTTAAGTGAATCACTGCAATTGCTAAATTAGTAACATGGTTGTTAAGTGAATCTGGTTTTCCCATCAACTTTGTCAGAAGATCACAAAAGATAATCACATGAACCCAGGACACTACAACAGTCATAAATATGAGTCAGTTCCCAAGGGTCTGAATTTTGATCATGCGACCATGGGGACGCTGCAACAGTCGTAACTGTGAAAAATGGTCATAAGTCATTTTTCAGTGCCGTTGTAACTTTGAACTGTCACTAAATGAACTGCAGGTGGCCCACGGGCTGGATGTGTCACGTGCAGGCCATGCCTACTCATTCCGGGAATGGGAAAAACGTCATGAAACATCACGTGACGCCTTGAGTTTGACACCCGTGTTGTAGTGTAGTGTTGTAGCAAAATATACAGGCGATTCTGCTGATGTTACATTCATCTCACTGGCTATAAGCATAATGTCAGTTCTTACTTAGTGGTTACCTTATACAGTGACCATTCACAGTCACAACAGTGATGAAAAAGCAACGTTATGACTAGTTCTCACATTTACAACCTTTGCAGGTCTGTAAAGCAAAGGAAAGCTGATGTAAGGTTATAAGCACACTCAGTTTCATTTAGTAATTGCTTTGCTTAATGACTGCCGTCCCAATTGTGGTCGCTAAACGAGGACCTCTTGTAGTCACAATTACCTTTGTCTAAGATACAAGCAGGTTTATTTTTGACTTTTTAAAAAAAGTTCTTGGCCCTGATGCATTCAAATTTCCTGGGGAGAAGTATTTAGGTCAATCTGAGAAGAACAGGTGATCCTGAAGCTAGGCATAATTGTTCCCAAAAATAACTTGTTATTCTTGCAAGCCATTTTGAGGACAAATTAAATTGGATGCAATGCCTATTAGATGTATCTAAATTTGTAGGGTCTCAGAATATAGACGATACTTGAATTGGTTTGACTGGCTTCTCTTTTTGGTTAATAGTTATTTATTGGATTGTTAATATTAACTTATTGGATTGTGTGAAGTTTGTACTGACTCAGCAGTATAAATGTAGAATAAGCAGTATCAGCAACAACAACGTATGAAGGATGGATCAGTGACTGGATCCAAGCATTTATTAGCTTCTCTTCAAAAGAGTATGGCCCTAAATTTGAAGGCAGAAGTGTGACAACTCCCGAAAAATATTTACTGGATTGGAAAAATGTTATTAATGGCTGGTGGCAAATATGTTCTTCTTAAGACGTTGAGGACAAAGTGGTAAATGGGATCCAGATTTTTTTTAATGGTACTGATTTTCTGAGGCCAGCTGAAATAGGGGCCAATCTGGAGTTGGGCACAACGGCTCTGACCAAAATGTTAGATGGTCTCATCAAAACAGGAGTGATAATTCTGAATGGCTAAGTTGCATTCAATACCACACACCTTAACAGTCTTATGGAGAAGTAAAGAATGAATGGGAGTTATCAGAAGTAACACTGTTATCAGCCTTTTGTGTCCAAGCATAGTGCCACTGAACTAAACCCTACTTTTTAATGCCCTCTGCTCCCCTTGCTACTCAATGTATATAGCAAATGTGGAAAATTCCACCCGAAGAGGTTCAGATACTGAAAGGATTAGTGAAAAGCTAGTTTAATCTGTCCATCCAATGCTGAGGAACAAATCAAAAAGATGAATTTTCCTTTCTTGGTGGGCTTTCAGAATCAGAAGGAAGTGCCCATTTTATCCAAGAATCACTGAAAGGAAAAGTCCCCAGGTGGCAACAATGGAGCTCAATCCAATGAATTATAGTAGCAAGGTCAGATCAGGGAAGCTTAAAAAAAAGCACTGTCCTCAAGCTGATAGTTATTCAGAAGGCATTCGTTAGTTCTTTCTTCTTCTTTTTCTTTGAATTTTCTTCTAGGTCTCTGACACACAGATATAGGCATAGTCACAGACAGATTCTAAATGAACGGATCTAATAATAAATAAACAAACCAGTTTTGCTCATCCTGGGAAAGGAATTTAGCTTTTAGTCTTGCTGCCAATCCAGCTAATGAGGGAAGCAAGTAGTTAATGGCTTCCTCCCTGAAAAATCAGCAGCAGAGAGGGTTTCTCTGGACTAAGTGGCTGATAGCAAGCATATCTATTTGGCCTTCCCCCAGGAACTCTGCAGCAGAATTTAGGAAAAAGCTGTGTGTTATATTTGTAAGACCTCAGTCACTGCATACTATGCATTCGTAACCCTGCAAAACGTTTAGATTAAACCCCTCAACAAAATCTTGTGTAGATAGTTTTCAGGTTACAACAGTAAATGGGCCAAACAGGTTAAGTGGGAAGTGACAAGAGTTCCAGGTAAGGAGAATGGTGTGGCATTGGGGGGGGTGACAATGGGGGTTGGGGAGGTGCTGGGACAGGCAATGCAGCCCATGCACAAGTGCAGGGAGCTCAAGAAAAGCAGGCTGTGGAGCCATGCAAGTGCAGGGAAGCCAGGGGAAACAGGGTGCAGTGCCACATGAATACAGAGGGCCATGGGACAGAGGGTGAACATCATGTAAGTTCAGAGAGGCCAGAAGGAGCTAACCACAACCTTTTCTGCCAGCTTCCCCATTGATTTTGCTTGTGGGAAGGTGATAGGATAGTGCAAATGGCAATCCCATGACCATGGGGCGCGGCAACCATCATAAGTGTGAGCCAGTTGCCAAGCAGTCAAATTGTGACCACATGACCATGGGCATGGTGCAATGGCCACAACTTCAGGATTGGTCATAAGTAATACTTGTTTGGTGTCATCCCAACTTCAAACAGTTGCTGAACTGCAAAACGCTTTGCAAAAAACGCTCGAGCCGAGGTGGCGCAGTGGTTAGAGTGCAGCACTGCAGGCTACTTCAGCTGACTGCTAGCTGCAGTTCAGCGGTTCAAATCTCACCGGCTCAAGGTTGACTCAGCCTTCCATCCTTCCGAGGTGGGTAAAATGAGGACCCAGATTGTTGGGGGCAATATGCTGACTCTGTAAACCGCTTAGAGAGGGCTGAAAAGCACTATAAAGCGGTATATAAGTCTAAGTGCTATTGCTAGTGCTATTGCTAATGGTAAGTAAGCAAGGACTAGCTGTTCAGTTTTAGAAAGCAGTATTCAGATAATATATAGCTTCTTTGTTTTTGGCAGCAGGCCCGGCAAAACGAATGGCAAAATGGTGCCCGAAGGCAGTAACAGACTGGATGGAAGTTAGCAAATGAAGGTTCAGTCTGGCCAGGGCAGAAATGCTATTACTGTAGGATTCCTCAAAGTGAGACAGGAAGCTATTCAACTGTTGTAAAGGATGGCAGGAAGAAGCCTCTGGGCGAAGCTGGTTGGAAAGGGGAAGATTCTCTGTTATTTAGCTTCAAATGTTAGGGAAAAAAGTCCCCAGAAGCTCAAATGGTCTGTGTAACTGTGATTCTGAAGGAGAATTTTTTTTAGGGAGCTATGTCTGTCTGGTACATATATTTCTAAAGCAAACAAACAATCTGGTCGAAATTACCCACACTCTGGTAACTTCCCAATACAGGGCTGTCGTTAAGGATGATTCAGAAACTTGTGCTACTACATAATTAGATTATGACGGTTTTAATAAGGGGTATAATGATAATATTATACTCTCCAATGCATTTCTATACTTAGTTCAAAATGCTGTTTGTTTCCTTTAGGTCGTTTTGGTTTTTAAAAGTAACCCTATGGTAACATGTTCATATATTTTTTCTTTGTATCTTCCGTGCTTTTTCATCCTGCAAGTGTACAGAATATCTAGTCTCTTCCTATGAATGCCTTCAGAGCAATACTTATAGGGTAAGCGAGGAAGTGATTAACCACTTAAAGCAAGGGTCCCCAATCCCCAGACCATGGGCTGGTGCTAGTCTGTGGCCTGTTAGTAACAGGGCTGCACAGCTGGAGATGAGCAGTGGGTGAGCGAGTGAAGCTTCATCTGTATTTATAGCCGCTCCCCCAGTGCTAGCATCATCTTTCCAGCTCCACCTCAGATCATCAGGCATTAAATTCTTCGGCTTTGCTTGTTGGAAGCCAGCTGGCAAGATCACAAATGGCAATCACATGAACCTGGGATACTGCGACCATTGTAAATACATGCTGATTGCCAATCACCCAAATTTTGATCACATGACTGTGGAGATGCATCAGTTGTATGTGAGAACACCAGTTGTAAGTCACTTTTTTCAGTGCCACTGTAACTTTGAACGGTCACTAAATGAATGGTTATAAGTCAATGACTACCTGTGTATATCTACAGACATTAAATCCAGAGGTGGTATTCAGCTGGTTCTATTCGGTTCGGGCGAACTGGTAGCGCTGACTGTGGGTGGGCCCGCCCGGATGTAATGACGTCCCATTTATCCACGTTTTCAAGGCTGTGTGCATGCGCAGAAGGCTGTGTGCATGTGTGAAGGCGGCGCGAGTGAGTGAAGCGAGCGAGCGAGCTCACATTTGCGAACCGGTAGGGAAGGTAAGTGAATACCACCCCTGATTAAATCTATATCTCTTATACCTGCATGGCTTTCTATCTATCAGATGCCATTGACAGAAAGACACAAAGTGTCTTTTAAATAAACTGTTGTTTTAAGAAAGTATAGTTTGGAATAATCCCTTAATAAAAAAAATATCTATTTATGAAAGTATTAAAGAAACATGATCTCAAATCTATTAAACAAAGTGTGTAAAGATTTAGCATTATTGAAAAGGGAGAAATAATGAACACTTTCTTATTCTTGCTGAAGGGACTCTTTATATAAAGATTTAAGTGGCAATTATGCTAGTGCTTAGTTTTTAGATTCTCTGCCATAAGAGACATTGTTGAACTGTACAATGTGGGTACTTATCCAGTAAAACTCCAGAGAAGCTGCCAAATTCCTTTCAACAAGGACTCAGTATCAGCATTTCAACTGTGACTTGTTTTTCGTTTTTATAAAGATAGATTCAGTCTTTTAGCTGCTACAATAAAAACATTTCCCCATACGTGTGTGTGTGTGTGTGTGTGTGTGTGTGTGTAAAATTACAGCCAACTACCACTAAGGCTAAAGCCAATGACACTCTGATTCCAGTTAAAAATTCTTGTTTCATTAACAGTCCATATTTTTTGCTAAATTACACCTATTATACATTTCTATAAAACAAATGCTTCAAGGAACTAGCAAAAAGAAAACTGCAGGCTCTGCCTGCTTATATTTGCATAAGCTTCTTTAATTGGAGTTTTAACAAATTACTGCAAAGAACACTGCATTACTATGAGTCTCACTTTTAACCCTCAGTCTGAGGTTTTTTTTTTCTGCAGCCATTCATTAATATTTCAGCATATTAACTTTACACAACTCTTTTGAAATCCTTGCTTCTCAAGAACCTTCCCATTTCCTAGTTATCTCTACTTTTATAAAGACCCAAGGGCAATAATATCTGAAATCAACACTATACAGTATTTCTTGGAAAAAGTTTAACATCCTGTAGCCATTGGCTATTTATGATGGCCTATCTGATGCTTAATAGATCTGGCTTTCTATATTGTCTGATGCTTGCAAAAAATAGTTAATAACATCTTATAATCTGCAATCCAGCTAGTCCTTGACTTATGGCCAGCCATTTAACAACCATTTATAGGTATGACAGACCCTCAAAAGGTACCTACAATCTGATTTCGAAGTTACAATGGCTACACACACATGCATACACATTGAGCAGTCACATGATCACATTCTGGACACTTGGCAACCAGCTCACGTGATCGCAATTTTTAAATCAATTTTTACTGGTTTCCAGGATTTACTTCTGTTTTCCAGCAAAAAACGCCCATTGGGTATAATGGATTCGTTTAATGATTACCACATTCACTTAATGACATCTCTGCTCACATAGCGACTACTGCGTAACAGTAAGCTATGGTTCATCAGAAGCAGGAAGTTAGGCATTCTTGAGGGAAAGAAGAGAGTATATAAGTCAAAGGCTCAGGTCTAGTAGACATTGTTAAAGCCCAGGAAGCAATCCTCTAAGTTTACATATATAGGTTAGCCCTCGACTTATGACCACATTTGACCCTAAAATTTCTGTTGTTAATTGAGACATTCGTTAAGTGAATTTTGCCCTATTTTACGACCATTCTTGCCACATTTGTTAAGTGAATCATGGCAGTTGTTCAGTTAGGAACATGGTTGTTAAATGAATCTGGCTTCCTCATTGACTTTGCTTGTCAGGTGGTTGCAAAAGGTGGTCCCAGGACCCTGCAACCGTCATAAATATGAACCAGTTGCCAAGCATCCGCATTTTGTTCAAGTGACCACGGGGATGCTGCAATGGTCATAAGTGTGAAAAACGGTCATAAGTCACTTTTTTCAGTGCCATTGTAACCAAAGTTACAACAGTCACTAAACGAACTGTTGTAAGTCAAGGACTACCAGTATTTCTTCAACATGAAGAAATTTAATGCAGCTAAGAATATTTTTTTTCTAAAAAAAGTATTTCGTTGAAATATTTGAAGACTCACCCTTCCTTTTCCTTAGGAGATAAATGAAGCATTTCCCCAGGCTATGGCAAAGAATGTGAATCTCTGCTATATCCTATGAGCCATGGGAAACAATATTTCTACCGCCACCAGACATGAAACTAACCGTTCAGTCCAATGCATGTTGTTTATGTGAAAGTAAACAGAGTTGAGCTCAGGCTTAGTTCTTAATGTAACTTAGGTCTTGCTGCGTTTTTAAGTACTAGGGAACAAGCAGGCTTGAACATTAACTACAACAACAATCGATAAAGCTTTCAGTGCAACTTTTTAAATTGTAGCATTATAGGAATGCATATATAAAAAACATTCGCAATCATTTTTATAAAGAAACAAACATCCCTGGACTGTCCAGCCTGAGTACATTCTTATCTGTAATTAATAACAAGTCATATCTGTGTTATTTCAGTAAAAATATAAACTCAAGTGCATATTTTAGAACATATTTTCTGGATCAAATATTTGTATACACACTCACTAACCATTAGTGCAAGTTTTCTAAAGCTTTTCAGTTCCAAACATATTTCTGAATTGCAAAATACATCTGGAATAAATATCTCGGTCCACAACTAAGTTGCAGCATACTATATTTTACATGGGACAAAGAAAGCAGAAAATGCACTGCTGTCTGTAATCACAAGCTCCTTTCTGGACCACTAGACCAAAGATGATTCATCTTTGGAATGAGCAATTTCCATTTAAAAATAATGAATATGTAGAGCTTTTTAGTAAAGAAATGAAACATAAAGTACATAATATAATCTGCAATTCCAAGTATGGCTGATAACACCTGATTTGATAAACAATTAAAAGCATCAGAATACTAAAACGTAACTCCTATAATGTTGAATTCTCACTTGTAATACTCTAATAACCTTTTGTGCATAATTATTTTGATAATCATTAAACAATAGCAATGTTGCAACTGCTGAACTATTCTGCTTGAAGCAAAGGAAATTCTTAACTTCATTTAACTACCGTATTTCCCCGAAAATAAGACCCTGTCTTATATTTTTTTGAACCCTGAAATAAGCGCTTGGCCTTATTGCCATGCACTCAAAAGCCCGATTGGGCTTATTATCAGGGGATGTCTTATTTTGGGGGAAACAGGGTAAATTCTTTATTTAACATAACCCAGCCCTAGTGATGCTAATCTTGTGCTAGATCAAGTATTATAAATATAGTTAGATACAGTTAAAGTAATACAATAATGAGGGATTAGGTCACACAGTGCTTTGACTTCATTTGATACACAATCCCAACCGTAAGGGAATTCTTGCTCACCTGCTTATTGATGTCCTGGTATATACCACTGGCTACTCCAAGGTGGGTTAGCCAGATCTCTACAGCAGTTACATCTTTTTGTATATGGACAAAGTCTTGAAATCATTTAGATATAAAACCAATAGTTGCCAAGAGTCACTTTGGATACTGAGTTGGGCAGCATATAAATTAGACAGACAGATAGACAGCTATAGAGCACATAATATAAATGAATAATACCAGATAGGACGGAAATACTTAATGCTGTGCTGGACTACACTTTCTGTGTAAAGCTCATTATAGCATCAACAATTGGAATTCATTCAGAATCCCAAAATTATTACAATGTCTTTATTTAAAAATCATTTGTCACAGATGTCCATACTTCAATTGCTAATTATTACTAAAGTAACAAAAATAATGTTGCTAATGGTCACATTGCAGTAGAGTGACTAGCCCAAAAACAAATTATCTTTTGTCCCTCTGAAATAGAAAAACAAAGTTAACTGGATAAAAAATTAACATTTTTAAAAACCTGGAATGATTTCTTATTCTTGAGACCCAAAGCATTCTCTACAATTTCCTCTACCACCACAGTTCAAAGGCATCTACTTTTCTTTAGTCAGCCTTTCACATGATCTATCTTTCACAGGCATACATTACAACTGGGAAATTATGGACTTAGCAAAATGTCTTTTGTGGTCAATGCGCATCTGTCCATTGGTCATAGTTTTCCTTTAAGTAGCAGCCATGTCTGCTTCATGACTACAATTGTAAACTGTTTGAATGTTTACTCCTAGAAAGACAAAATCTGTTACCTATTTGGTTTCGGATAGGATGGCCTGTTTACATGGTTTTTAAAATATTGAACTGCAGACTGGCTTTTGCATTTTCTTCTTTCACTTTTAACAAAAAACTTATTAAATTTTCCAATCATCAAAGTGAAGTTATTGTTTTCCCCAGCAAGTTTAATTCCCATTTTTTCCCCTCTTAGTTCAGTTTCTATTTCTCCATATAGTTACCCAGCCTCTAATCAAGCATGCAGAAATTAGAGGTTTGGGGACAATTACATAGTTCAGTATCTATATAGTAAAATATGCTAATTACAATATTTAAAAAACTGTTTTACAGTGAACAGAAACTTCATAATGATCCATCTCAAAAATCTTTATCCTACATGTAGCTGAAAGACACACAAACGAAGAAGGAAGGAAGTTCTTACTCTTGGTTAAACAAAAAGCCTATTATGTCATTTTAGCAGCTGTGCAAAATATTGGCATGGTTAGATGGACACTGTGTGTGAATAACATCTCAAAACAACAATTATTTTCTTTTCTTCAAAAATATCTTTTTTGGCATGAAGACACGGATCTGCTAAGAATTACATGAGCCAATTCTAGGACACAAGGTAGAGACATTCATATTACCGTAGTTTTAACACTGAAAATTACTGTATGAAGCACATAATCGCAATCTGATTTGAATGGCCATAATGGTGCATTTGTTGGCTTAATAAAATGCTTCAAATTATTACAGAATTAGCTTAGATAATTTGCACATGCATTTTAATTCCTTTAATATTTTAATGCATAAAACATTATTTTAAAAATTTGGTAGTGAAGAATCATAATATGCTAATTCCTTTTAAAATTGTTCCAATAGTTCCATATGAAGTTCATAAATAGACCAATTGGAAGCAGAAATTATTAGTAGGTGTTCGCTCATTTGTTTACTTTTAAAGTTATCTGAATTTCCCTACTGATCTTACATGTTCTTCCGGCTAGTCAGTCAACTATGAGTGTGATGGCATTTAGGGTAGACTCTAATATTGCCAAGGCATTACAAAAAATATATTTGAGTTCTGGGAATGTAGAACACAAGCAAATGAAACTCAAAATAATTTTACCTCAACTGTGTTAGGTATAAATTGAAGTAGAAAGGGGCTGTGACTAGGACTCAAAACTTAAGGACATTACATTCCAAGACTCTCAGCAATTCTTGTTTCCTGGCCTTGCCTTCCTCACAGGGCTAACGATGAGAAATGACAGGCTGCAGTTTAGACCACATACATTCTCTTCTTCCACAACAAGGAGTTTGTGAAATAGTTGTTCACTGTCTGTATTATGTTCTAGAGTCTTTTTAGCCCATCTGCAATAATTGAAATATTCTATCATCTTAGTGAGCAATAGTCTGCTCACTAAAAAAAAACAACCCTTAAATTTGCTATTCAGAGGATATACATTTACAACAGAAACTATTTCGCATTGATGACTAACAAATGATTTACTACAGGATGTATTCAGAATTTAGAGCTAAGTGAGGATGACAGCCTAGGTTCCTCCAGATGTTGCTGAAGTCCCAACTCTCATTAATCCAGTCACCATGGCCAGTGTCCAGGAATAATTCTGTATGATGCAACTTAATCTAGCGATTGAGAGGGACTAATCCAAAGATGAGCATCACAGTCATTACCCTTGCATTATAAATTCTACAGACTCTTTTGGTCAACCATTCTAATAGCAACAGAAGTGTAAAATAGCCATTTGTTGCTGAGAGGTAAATTTTGCTTTTGGTTTATATAGCTTGCCTATCACACATTTAAAAGGCTATTCTGTTCATTACATGTCTCTGGATCTCTAAGGCTATTCAGGAAGAAAACACACCAGATAGACTAAGCTTATATATGCCAAATGCACATCAAAAAAAAAAATAATGAAAAATATTAGGTGGTTATTCCATGACAAAAACCGTTAAAATTTTTTTTAAACCTCTTTCAAGAAAAGTCTCTAATATAAATAAAAGAGTAGAAAATCTAATAATATAAATACATGCACCAAGTTGTCATAATTACATTGAATATAGTGATCATTGAAGTTTAAGCAGTTTTTCATTAGAATGAATTACTAGTACACTGAAGTGGCAACAAAAGAATTGATAGAAATTTTTCACTACGTGGGCTTACTTCCATGTTTTATTTAAATTAAATACAGCTGGAAGGTTTTATGTAGCAAGGCTAAAAATAGACTTCTGTCTATATGACAGGGGAAATACTTTTGCCAAACAAATTTCTCTTGTGAAATAATCATCTGCAGAGCAGTACATTATTCATTCTCAAAAAAGCTGTAGAACATCTTCTGTGCATAAAAGTGTCCAAAATAAATTCTGTAAACCAAAATCCAAATGTTAATCATTTATATAAAATTAAATTTTGTGAACCTAAAGAGAGAAAATGGAGCAATCAAGAAGACAACACAATAGTTTTAACCATATGAATGCTGAGTAAGAATTGTCTCTTGCCATTATAGAAAAGAAGCCGTTCATTAGGAAAACCTTTTACATGCTTATATTCTCAAGATAGCAGAGCGCTAAAAACTTGCTCTAGTTACAACTATTAAAAGCAAAATGTTTTCGTTAGTATATGACTTGATTTTCCTACATGTTTAGTTCCATATTTTCCCTATCAAACAACACAGTTTTACTAAACAATTTTTAATATACTTAACTTAGTCTTGATTTAGATTTAATGGATTGTATTCCAACAATGCTTATACATTGACAGAGTGTAATCTGGAACAAAATCATACTGTATTACT
This sequence comes from Thermophis baileyi, assembly GCA_003457575.1. Lineage (NCBI taxonomy): Eukaryota > Metazoa > Chordata > Lepidosauria > Squamata > Dipsadidae > Thermophis > Thermophis baileyi. The sequence continues at coordinate 2,622,647 of QLTV01002419.1, read as the reverse complement.
CCAATTCATCATCACTCACATACGGTTGAGAAAGTTAGTGGATTTTGTAAAATAGTACACAGGGTGGTACAGAAGGGAGGTGAGCAAAGGAAGTCCTATTGTATGAGTGGAAATCCGTACATATAATATTGGATATAACCCAATATGTGCACCATGTGAATTTGTAAAAGGAAGCAGTTAAAAACTACAAATGAATGCTGTAATTTCCTTAGGATTGTTACAATATATTTGAAAAGTTGTTCTTCCAATGTTTTTCCAATATTCTCAAACTGAATAGGTTTTACAAATGAAATTTGGAAATGACATGAGAAACGAGCACTTTGGAATATTAAATTTTCATCCTGCCTTTATTACTTTATAAGGAACTCAAGACAGCAGACAGACATAATACACCTTCCTCCTCCTATTTTGCCCATGACAACCAACCTGTGAGATGAGTAGGCTGAGAGAGTGAGTGGCTCAAAATCACCCAGCTGACTTGCATGCCTAAGGCAGGACTAGAACTCACATTCTCGTAGTTTCTAGGAAAGCACCTTAACCCCTACACCAAATTGGCTTTATTATTAAGTAATATTTAATAATTATATTAATAATATTAATATAGTAAAAATAATAACAATAAAACACCATTCCTTGCAAGCAGGAACTGATGGGACCATAAAATAGACAAAATAATAGAAAATAAAGAAGAAAAATAAAGAAGTTCTCTGGGACTTTACAATTCAAACTAGTATCTGCCATATAACACCAGATTTAACAATTGTTGGTAGGGAAGGCAAAATAGTCTGGATTTGCAGTATCCGCAGATAGCGGAATAAAAGAAAAAGAACTGGAGAAAATAACAAAATACAAAGACTTGCAAATAGAAGTAGAATGATTGTGGCAAAAGAAAGCAAAGATAGTTCCCACCTATTGTAATAGGTGCCTTGGGTGCAATCCCAAAACATCTGGAGCATCACTTGAACATCATCGGTATTGACAATCACTGTCAGTAGATCGCGAAAGGCAAGTTTACTTGGAACAGCTTACTTCCTACAGTATCAAATTACATCTACCTATCCCCGGTCCTTGGAAAGGACTTTATAGGTGGATTAAAATGCCAAATCTAATCTAAATATCTGGCTATGCAACCAACAATAATTAATATTAATTGCTTTAATCTATAGTTTCTTTCTTCCAAAACTCTATTGATAAGCACTAATTTTATTTATTCATAGCATCGCTTGACCTTTACATTTTGTCACAAACATGTATTTCTGTAGGATTCAAGACAAGTAAAATCATGAGATAGATTGGATTTGATCCAGTCTTGTTCTACAGCATAACTTAAGTCTTGCTTATTTTGACTGTCTATCTAAGTATGATTAAATATAGAATTCACTGCCAGTCATCCACTAGTGGATTCACAGGAGAAAGATCTCCCTCTACAATCACAATTTCTGTAGCCTTAAAAAGGAAATAATATAGTCCTTGTTTTGCTGGCATATGTAGTTTTGTCAGCAGAATATTAGCATTGAATTTCAATAATATTTATCTCATTATTAAGGCCCCCAGAATGTAGCAACATAATTCAAAACTGTGTGAAGTGCTTTCACAAATCAGTTTTACCACCACTACTATTTACTTTGAAGAAATTCAAAGCCCAGATGTTTTATTTTCAACTGATGGCATCAATACCACAGCAATGTAAACATATTTGACAGATAATATTAATAAAGTAAAGCTTCCATTTGAATTTCAAATGAGTAACAATTATTTGGTATCAATTATTATGGTAGAGGACAGGAAGGCGTGGAGGAACGTTGTCCATGGGGTCGCGATGGGTTGGACACGACTTCGCAACTAACAACAACAATCAATTATTTTCTCAACTATAAATTCAACTAAGAATTACTTAGAGCCAAGTTAGATTGATTGAATTTTTGAAAGTTAACACGGGAAATGAAATAACACATTTAAAAAGTAATAAGGACATTTCAAATTTTATTGCTCCCTTTGTGTAGGCATCCTTAGGGCAATTGCAGTGAATATTTCTTTTTCTACAAGAATATCCTAGTAGAAAAATTGTCTATGCTGTGATTTATAAAGAATGCCTAGAGTTGAAGCACCAGGATATAGTTGCACTTATTCAATAGTATTTACAATCACATAAATTATATACATTTTTAATCACATAAATTATCTACTTTAACAATTTACAGTTAAGAAGTTAACATTTTACTGATCAAATTAATTAGCATGCAATTATGTTTTGAATTATTTGGCAAACAGTTGAAAACAGGATAAATTTGTCATGTGTTAACTAGAATATTGGTGTATCATGTCACAGGTACAGCATAGCTCAATTTCTTAGAGCATTTGGAAGTTCTTTCATGATTGTCTTCATTACTGACACAATGTACAATGTGAGTTGGATACTGTTAATTTCTGGTAAATGTATTCAGAGAATATCCATTAAGCATCAAATAAAATTTCACAGGGCTCTGTGCTGGACTCTAAGCTATTCAGTGTTTTGCTGATGGAGCAGTGAGACTGCTTTTAACATTTGCAGGTGATACAAAAGCTAGAAGGGGTAGCCAACTGATGACAGAATCCAAGATGATGGCAGCAGTAGGTCAAGATCACCAAGAAGTTGAATTCTGCTTTTAAATAAAATAAAATAAAAAAGAATATGAGGGGAAATCATCCCATTCCACAGCACTCATGCACCAGACTTGCAGCTTCCTGCTTCCCCATTGATTTTACTTTTGGAAGTCAGCAAGAAATTGCATACTGTGGTTATGTGAGGTCCTTGTTTAACAATGGCAATGGGAACCGTTGGGATTTCCATTGCTAATTGATGATGTCATGTGAAGTTATAATATATGACTGCATTGCTTAAACACAAATTCTGATCCCAATTACCATCATTAATCGAAGATTACCTATCCTGCTTCTTTAGTAGAACACATTGCTGGGAAATGCTGGAGACATTTAATAAAGACTGAAAGACCATTTATTAAGGATGCTGTAGCAACATGTTGCATTAAGCAAGGACTTGAGCAAAAGCAAAGGCAGTACTGATAAATAAATCTATCCAGGTGAATGAGATTCACATGGTTCACACTGGAGATGCTCTCAGGACTAGGAGTGCCTTTTCACTCCTGGTAACCTCTTTGCTAGACTAATGCAATGTACTATACATAGAAAACCCTTGACAATTCATTGTAAACTTTGGCTAGATCAAAACAGATGCACAAGATTAGTAACTCAAGACTGATAATTGTGCTCTTCCTGCGACTATCTCCATCAGATATCCAGTCTGACCTAACTGAAAACAATCTCCTATGGATGCCCTTGCCAAGTAAGAGTAAGGGAGCTACATTGGAGATGGTCTTTTGAGTTATAAAAAAAAACCACTTATAGAATACCCTCTCTCACAGAGTCAAGTCTGGTTATTGCTGTATCAGTTTTCAGCATCATGCAAAGGTATTCCTCTTCTCTCAAGCATTTATATACATCTGTCAACCTATTTGAGCCGAGGTGGCGCAGTGGTTAGAGTGCAGCACTGCAGGCTACTTCAGCTGACTGCTAGCTGCAGTTCGGCGGTTCAAATCTCACCGGCTCAAGGTTGACTCAGCCTTCCATCCTTCCGAGGTGGGTAAAATGAGGACCCAGATTGTTGGGGGCAATATGCTGACTCTGTAAACCGCTTAGAGAGGGCTGTAAAGCACTATGAAGCGGTATATAAGTCTAAGGGCTATTGCTATTGCTATTTAGGTAGTCCAGACAGGAAGCACAAACAGATGGACTAATTCTACTTTATTATAAGGTTACATTAGCAGACTACTGCAAGTCTGAAAGTATGTTTCTCTCCCTTTGATTTTACAGGACAAGAAGCTAGGGAAGGTCTCCTCTGAGACATTTGCCATGTTGTCCACATTCCTTTTGCGAGCTAAACTGCCTCAGGTCCAACCTGTCTTCTCAAGGTCATTCTCACATGCCTACAACATTTATACCCAATATGGTTTTAAGTGCCTGCAGTAAGCTGAAATATGGACATTGATATTCCCAAAGTACTTATAAATTCCACTTTATTGTTGTACAGATTAGAAAATGTTTATACAAATTTTAATGCTTTAAGTAATATTGTAATTATTTCAAAAGAACTTATTTTGGAAGGCATCTTAAGAGGATTTTATTTACCCATATATACAGTAGAACCATAGCTATGTCAGTACATGCAGCTATATTTCTAGAATACCAATAATGGCTTAGCTAGAAGGAGAATTTATCTGACTTACTTCTCTGTAAATATAGGTATAATACAAAGAAGAAATGAATTACAGAGCCAGTAATATTTCTGTTTTGCATCTTATTAAGTGAATAATGCTACCTGAAATAAATATGAACATTTTAAAAGCATTTTAATATTAAAAGAAAAACCTCCTTCCTATATATTCAATTCAAGCTATATTTCAAAGAAATTAGGGAGCTAGAAAGGTAAATGGTACTGCAGATAAGCGGCCTCAACATTAAGTTTGGACAGACACTGTAAAAGAAAGAGTTGAGGGATAGCACTGAAAGAGAAAAGCAATAAAGACTGTATGTGTTAAAGAAGGATATACACACACAATGGCCTATAACAGCGGTTCTCAACCTGTGGGTCGCGACCCCTTTGGGGGTCGAATGACTCTTTCACAGGGGTCGCTGCGCGCGCTAGCCCGCCATCTTGGTGCCACCGTCACTGCAGGGGTGAAATGCTCCCAGTTCGGGCGTGCCTGTGGGTCGCTGGACAGCCGGTAGAACGCTTTGCGCATGCGCAGAGGGTAAAAGAACCCAAATGGCGGCATCCGGGCGGGTGGGCGAAGTCTCCCGCTTCCGTCGCTACCAGCCCGGAGCGGGGCGGGGGTCACGGTGGCGGGGCGGGGGTCGCGGGGGGGTCGCGGCATTAGAAAGGTTGAGAACCACTGGCCTATAAGATCATATGATGCTGTTTAAGTAATTTGTTCATGATTTCTTTTCATATACAAATATTCCTACATCATCTATTTGTTGATGAATACATGTTGAAAATTGCAGAAGAGACCCTGATACCCTCCTGACATTTTGGACCAACTGTTACCAGGCCTAATCTACTTTGTTAGTAACAAGGAACTGGGTGATAAGTATATTCTGGGTCACTATGATAATGAAAGAAAGCAGGAGATAATAGAGTTTTTTGAGACAAAGCTTTTTGAGACAAAGGAGCCTCAGATTGCCAGGGGATTTATGGCCATGGTTTTCCCTTACTGAGGTTAGATTGCTCTCCCTGACTACAGAGATGACAATACAGAACAATCCATTGGTCCCTACCATATACTTCAAGAGACAACATGAATTTAAGAAGGTTTCTGGAAGAAAAATTGACACCAACAAAAATATAATAGAAATCTCCATAGTCCTACTGAAAAATATAACAGAATTATACAGAGTTGCTACAATATGGGTTTCCACAGATGTGAAAAACTTATTTTATGCCAGGGAAAATATATGGCAGAATACTCTGAAATTGTCATAACAAGTAAAAATAAGCAAATCATCCTTAATAATCCAATGGTGAAGAACCATTCAGATTCATGATTCAAAATAACTGACAGAACAAATGCAATTTCTCCTGAAATCTACACAGGACAAAGAAATTAATCAACCAATGTCCTTGCGTAACTGATACAAAGTTTATGACATATTACTAACGAAAATGCATATTAACTTAATGTTTTGACTTAGTAAGAATAATATTTGGATGCAATGTACAATATGCACTGGAAGTGACATCTAAGTTCAGATTCTGTGCCTGAGAAATCCAATGTACAGGAAGCCCCTAAGGGTGAAGAATGCTGTGTCTTTCAAGGGTGGTGGGAATGTAAGAAAGTAATGATGAGAGCATGGGAACATCAGTTAGAATCTTTTCACATACAGAGAGAAGGAGAGAGGGAAGGGAGAAAAAGAAAGAGAGAGAGAGAGAGAGAGAGAGAGAGAGAGAGAGAGAGAGAGAGAGAGAGAGAGAATGAGAATGGAGAACAAAAGAAGGCAAGTGTCTGATTTCAAGATCTTTTTAAAAATCAATAATAAAGTCATATTTCTGGACTGATATTTGACAAGTTGTTCATGTCTTCCAAGAAATGTAGGTGGACCGAGAAGGGATTTGCTTTCCATATTTATCTTACAACAATTTCAATATTTATTTTTTTCTTTAAAGAAAAACTAATTTATTCTAGATTATTTGTATCATGATTCAAGACTCAAATTCGGGATCTATCAGATCTCCTGGACGCAAATCCATCTGGTCACAACTCTAATGACAGAAGCTTAGAAAACACTGCAAACTACAGGAAATAGCCAGCATCTGAAAGTAAGGCAATTTTATTTATCTCTGTCCCTTTCCTCCACGCTTCAGCTCTTGCTTTGTAGAATCCCTTGAAACCAAATGTGACTAACATTGTGATCTCTCACCATTCACCCTATTTATATTCTACTAGAATTCTTCTGTTTGACTGTAACCTTCAATTGGATGAAATGGTACGTCATAGAGCAACGTTTTTTTGAATTGGCATACCTCAAATGGGCTAAATTAAAGAATGCTTCCCAAATTCGGAACCCATGACTTCTGTGGGATTGAAATTGGCAAAGTTGTGGCCACTCCAGTGCTGCCACATCACCACCTTGCTGCAGTCACATGATTGTATTTCTAACACTCCCTGCTGGCTTCCTACAAAGAAAGGGAATGGGAAAGCTGGCAAGAATACAGAATACCTTATTCCACCAGACTTGAAATTTTGGGCCTAGACAACTTAGAACTACGTCGCCTTAGAACCGATCTAAATGTAGTTCATAAAATTATCTGCCACAATGTCCTACCTGTCAATGACTACTTCAGCTTCAACCACAACAATACACGAGCACACAATAGATACAAACTTAATGTAAACCGCTCCAAACTCGACTGCAGAAAATATGACTTCAGCAACAGAGTGATCAATGCCTGGAATTCACTACCTGACTCTGTGGTTTCTTCCCCAAACCTAAAAAACTTTAACCTTAGACTGTCTACTGTCGACCTCACCCCATTCCTAAGAGGTCTGTAAGGGGCGTGCATAAGCGCACCAACGTGCCTACCATCCCTGTCCTACTGTCCTATTGTCCTCATCTATCTGTATTCACTTTGTTTATGTTTATGTTTATACCTATACCTGCTATCTTGTACATGTTTGACAAACAAACAAAATAAGAAGTCAGTCCAGCTCCCACTGCTTTCTTGCCCGCCCTTGGTTATTCTGCTTTTCTGTTTAGCTAAGAAAACATGTCTAAGCAATGATCCAATGGTCTCGGGTTGTCTCGCTTTGAGTAACATTCTGACCCCTCACCATTCAGCCCATTTCGATTAATATTCTGATCACTTGCCACTCACTCCACTTTGCATCACATATGGATCACTATCCTGCACACTAGATATAGCCAACTTCAGCATAAATATTATGTTAGCTGAAGGTATAAACGCTATACCTAGTTTCTTTAGATACATATTAATAGAACAGAAAGATGTGTATTCTTATCAATTATCAAAATATAAAATTAATATTTGTATGCTTTCCTAAATATTTTAAAAATATCACAAGAAATAAATATATTTGTAGTCTGATCCTATGCATGTGTATTCAGTGGAATTTACATCTTATTACCAAATAAAGTATACATTGGAATGTAGTCCTGCTCAGCAATATAGCCCTATTTACATGCTTAAAAAATGGAACTGTTCCCTACTGTTCTTTTCTTGGAATATCTGTTTAGAACCAATTTGGCAAGATAAGCGAAGCAAGCAAAACCATTAGTGCACTATACTGCATGCAAAGCCAAAATATGCACATTAACAGCCAACATTGTTGGCTGTTCCTGGAGAGAGGGGAAAAAACACATTTGAGACACTAGATTCTGATTCAGCATTTTCCACATTCTTATCCTTCTTTTCATCCTTCATTTATATAGACTTTTTTCAGCAACTAGAGGGCTAAAATTGAACAACAGTTAATATAGTATTTCTGTCACATATACAGTATGTCACAGGAGTACACCCCCTCACATTTTGTAAATATTTAAGTATATCTTTTCATGTGACAACACTGAAGAAATGACACTTGGCTACAATGTAAAGTAGTGAGTATACAGCTTGTATAACAGTGTAAATGTGCTGTCCCCTCAAAATAACGCAACACACAGCCATTAATGTCTAAACTGCTGGCAACAAAAGTGAGTACACCCGTAAGTGATAATGTCCAAATGGGGCCAAAGTGTCAATATTTTGTGTGGCCACCATTATTTTCAAGCACTGCCTTAACCCTCTGGGGCATAGAGTTCACCAGAGCTTCACAGGTTGCCACTGGAGTCCTCTTCCACTCCTCCCTGATGACGTCACGGAGCTGGTGGATGTTAGAGACC